>JAQFYE010000091.1:0-58572 GCA_034694305.1 Protaphorura glebata
GAACACCAATCATCACCACTCTGTGGTTTTTAGTTTTTCATAAATTGCCTGCCAAAATACTCAACACTCCTTCTTAACTCCGTCATTGGAAGAAAGTCATGTTGAGTTCAATTCGCATTGATATTAATCACCAGAAAAACTATGGTTCGAGATCGAACCATGTGTCCATCTAGGAATACAAAGAGAACAGAAGCTCATTTCTCCTTAACTGGAAATACCTGGGGGTAGTGAGAGGAAGGACGTTGTGACATACAGACAGAATCATTGGGCCATGGTTTCCTTTGGTAGTATAATCCACTTTGTGAAAAGCAGGGGCTAGTCTGTACAACATGCGTTAGATGGCACATGGGTGTTGTACTTTGAGACCTCCAGCTTGAGAGGTTTGATTAATTCCATTCCATATTGTATTTACACTACATGACAATGCGAGTAAGTTGAATGTGCTCAGAAAAAAAACAGACGGGTTAGAAATGAAGGAGAAATGAGTATGTTATGTGGTGGTACTTGTACTATCTTAATCACCGCCGCCGCTTCCCATAATATAATTTTTATTTTCATGAAAAAAGCCGAGAAGATGATGAGGTCTGGTATAGGCTAGTGAGTACGTGACGAGCAATTTTTGGGCGATTACATGCACTCCGAGGCAGCGTTATTATTATTATTATTATTATTATTATTTACATTACATTGAAGAAGACACGGCGTTAGATCCAGAGCATGGTAGGTTCTCGACTTCATGGAAGAAAAAAGGGGAAAAAACCGACTCATGCATGAAATAATCAAGACTGTCAGACTTCTTTGTGGTTATCGTCTTAATAATAGGGGCTGGTAATTCTCCAGTGTGATCGTGTTGGTATTGCCCGTCATTAATGAATCCTTCGACTGCACCTAAGCACGTCTTTTGTTCCCCGTCATGTCCACAGAAACAACCCAATGCATCATTCCTCCTGTCACAAAACTCCATCTTAATTTACACGTGCGAATCCAGTCATTTTAGCTCCTGCTGCTGTGCTGTAGGTCCGCCAGTACCATCTGGGGCGGGTTACTCAATAAATTTGGGTGGGAATGGGCGGGGAATGGATTGGTCCAATTTTCACTAGGCACGATATCGTGGGTCATTTTGAGGGAAATTAGTTGATTATTCATTGAAAGTAATAAACCAATATTGAGATTAAACTGAAATGGAAATTTTGGTCTTCATAGAGTGATTGACCCGTAGGATAATAATATGCTAATGGATACCATTTGATGATCTCTCATTTTTATTTTGTGAAGCCATCCCCAGGATAATTAGCATTGGTTGCGTCTACAATAGTCAGATTCGATTCGAAGACTGGTCTAGGGCTAGAAGGATAGGTTTTCGAAAGGTCTGATCTGAAGATTTTATAATTCATTGCTCGTGTTCACACATTTCCGGAAGCGGCAGTAGATGTCGTGACTCAAAAATCATATAAGGGTGAAGGGTCTTAAATATTGGCCTCGCGCTTATTTTAATGGTTCATATTATTAAAAATTACAATGACCCCGGACCAATTGCAATGGCTTCTCGTTAATTTCCGCAGTCATCTTAATGAATCTAGGCAAAATAATTGGGATTATGGTCCATTTGTATCCACAACAAACGCTGGAAATCCTGAGTTCGACAAAATAATTACGAAGTAAGCTCGAGAAGGAATCGCATACTCTGAAAATTGAAGTTAGCAAATTCTACATCCACAAAGAAGAAATGAGACTTAAATGAAGCTCCTTCACTACACGACGTATTGAGCAAATAATAAGTACTACTAATTTTGCGCATCTTTTAATGAGGGAATTTGAGAATTGTGTATTTCATTCTTCATTATTTTGCCCCATAATAAAGAATGATTCAGAGAAATAATTATAATATTGGAATATTATAGGTTCATTGAGATAATGAGGGCATTGATTTTGGGAGCGGTTAAATAATCAGAATAATAGTGAGTATACTCATGTTTCTTGTTCATAAGGTCCGGTCCAGCTTATACATATAGAAGAGGTGGATTTGGTCATTATAAAACAAACTCTAGTAAGGCACGAAATGGAGTTGAAAAGACGCTCTGGGAATAATGGACGTTTTATTTACTTTCACTATCTGGGCTTAGTTTATTGAGTAGGATATCTACGTATGTATGTATACGATGCGTATAATGAGGATTATTTGGGAGTAGTATTCTAGAGTTGATTGGACGAAAAACTCAAGTAAAGTGGAAATCAGAAATAAAAGTGCCTGCTGGACTGAACTGAACGATTTTCCTTTAATTCTATTTCTCCCGAGTCTTTGTCCGCTTAGTATTTGTTTTCTAGCGGATGCCTCCAATGTTTGCTCCTTGATTATAAAGAGAGCTCCGTTGTCCGCTTAATTGCACATTATTGTCTTGGCATTCTCTCGATCTCTTGAGTGTGATTACAATTACTCGAGTCTATCTAACATGAGCTTTTGCATGTAGTTTACGGGGCTACTTAAATTTAATCAAGGAATCGTGGCCAGCTGAATTTCAGCTAATTAGATTTGTACATCTGCACGACATCTATTGGCGTGATCGACCAGACCGGAATATCCCACTTCTGTGTAACCGTTTTCAATGGTTCACTATAATTTCAATTACTTGTTTAATGATTACAGGATCTACAAACCCTATTATTTTCCAATATCACATAAATACTTTGCCGATGTCAGTATTTTCATTTATCGTATCTTGAGGGATATCATTCTGGCCCTAAAATAAACCTGTAATTCTCTATGGCTCCCAATTTTATCACCTGAATTTTGAGATTGCTAATTTAATTTCCTATGAATTAATTACCACGTCTCGATATCTAATTATTTTCTCACATTGAAATAACCATGATCTCATTTGCTTTTCATTTACCAGGAACATACGATATACGTGAATGGATTGAAATGTTACACAGAAAAGTATTGTTCAATGCTCGGCTTTGTGCTCAGGGCGAAGACGTTAGTTTAGTCTGAACTAAATGATAGGTTTGAAGAAATCGTGACGTTTTGAATTTCTAGCCTGTTAAGCCTTTCGATGGTCATAATAATCTTGAACGTTAATATTAATGTAATGGGGTCCATGGTGGGGCAACAGACTTTGAAAATAATATTTGCATCAACTTTTCTGGTGCATGATTAATGGTTCCTAAGGAGTAATTTGGGCGCTCAATAGTAATTAGCTTTGTGCAACGTGAGCCCATCACTCACCAAGAAGTCATTTCTTTCTTTCCATGCTTTTCATTTCACTCGTTCCGGTGTGTACAAGAACTACAGTAGAATTTGATCCGTTGCTAATTTGTTTAGTTTTGTACTCACGGTGTTTCTTTACATACAATTTGAGAAAACTAGGAGTCAGATTAAGTAAGCAATCCGCCATAGAAATTTGTTTAGGACCATCAAGTAAAATGGCCCAGGAACGTTCGGAATTAACCTGGAATCACAGAGATTGCGAAATAATCTATAAAACCGAGTTGAAATCATTTAAATTAGCTCTCACTGATCACTGAAATTAGTCGAATGTAAATTGCATTGGAATCTTGAGATTAGGTTGAATGATTGAAATTGAAATTAGTCTGAATCTGAACCAATGGATTAAAATTACATAATTTTGATAGCAGATCTTATATATGATCTCCACACCTTAACGGAGACGAATTATTCCTAACTACACCATGTTCTCAACAATTAATCAGACTTCTTATATAATTAACATATAAATTCTTGATATTAATGACGGAGGAAGAAAAAAATAATGTAAAGCTTACGGATACGTGCAATACTCTGAGTAGCTGGCCATTCAGTGTAAGTAATTACCCCTTTAATTTATGTCCTTTCAGAGAAAAGAGAAAAAAGAAACTTAAGAAAAAAGTTGGTCTGTCTTTATTCCATTGCACGGTAGGGTTTCAGTCCAGATGTCAGCATGCCCTCCGCCGTGTTTTGCTTTCATAAGTGGCCCCCTCTCAGTTCCAAATTATCCTTTCCGAGTGATTAGCATATATTCATAAGTAGCAGGAAAGATATAATATCACGGACGTAACCTTATGTCTTATGTAATGTACATTACCGAATCAGCCGGCCGGGTCGTACAATTACAACTGTGCATAAGTCTCTTACTAGCAAAGACATTAGAAAAAGTTTTCCCCTATCTTCTTTGGGTGGCACCAGCCAAGTCTAGATAATGAGAGCTAAACCAACGCAAGAGAGATACAGCTTGATACGGAGTTTGTTTAATGAAGCATTGACACTTTAATATAAATCAAGCAGGGGGTCTTCAAAGTTACCAATTGCATTAATTATGTACTGTAATTCCCATACGATTCTCAAATGTGCGAGTTTATTTTTTTTGTTTTTACAGAGCATTTGATTTCCGAAACTAGCCTGCCACTATTTGGGATCTGCGTAAAATGTAATTAATACCTTGCACCACCCTATCTAATGTATAATACATCACCTAATAATAATCGCAGGTACTAAAACAATAAGAATGCTTTGCTTTGAAATAATATCCAAATGATTCATCGGTCAGTTGATACTTCTCCGTTATGAGTCCGTCCGTTTCCGTTACTTACTTGTAGTTGCTTGGAAAGTCAGTAATTATATACCGGTGACATAAGAAACGCTCACACGTCGTACGATTCCAGTAATTAATCAGAAATGCAATGGAATGTCCAACGGGGGACGTGAGAACGATTTTAGCGAATTATTGTGACAGACATGACATGAGACAAAAAAATGAGTCGTCTAGCCATAGCCATGCCATGAGAACTGAACTTGGAGTTTAGTGACTTCTAGATTAGGATTGCCCGGTGTAAAGAAACCGCCGTCGTCACCAGACGTGATTGGTACCCAAAATATTTGTATTTTTCTGTGCAGTTGCAGTTGAATGATTCCTGATTACGGCTAACAGACGAGGCGTTGATTAAACATTAAATTTTATTCATTTCGTGGCCATGGCATGCATATGCACGTAGACGTAGGTAGGATGACCGTTAGTATTCCGGTGATATTTGATGGATCCACATACGTACATGTAGATAGAATTCTCAATTCTTGTTTTCTTACCATTATTGAGTTTACAGTATACCACAAGTGCAATTATTTGCGGGTATTTCATTTCCCCCTACCCGGATTCGGGTACAACATAGTGGTTCGATCAAGTGTGTTTTCGCACACGCACACAGAGGATATGGTAATTCGAATTTCTCCCAAACAAATTGTGACCACATATACATGTACATGAGGGAATTGAGAATTCCATTGGAGAAAGCAGTCCTAGTAGTACAGTGCACAGCAAAGAGAAGGAGGTGATGGGATGCATTCATAATAAAACCCTGAGTTTTTTTTTCTTATATATTTTATTTGGGAATGAAATGAATTCGATTTGAGATTACTATTCACGGGACAGAGTCTGGAAGACGAGTGGTTACCAGATGAAAAAAAGAAGTGGTAGTGCTGTACATAGTACAGTTTGGTTCTCAATTTCCGAATCCATTGTGCCGGAAACCGATTCCTGGGAGATGCCGGGGTTTACCCTATTGTAAGTTTGTGTGCAAAGGTAGTATGTGTGTGTATAAGTGTATAACTTCCATTTGTACTGGGAGGATTTTAGATATGATGAGATGACTACATCTCAATCCCAACTTGCCTTGCCAGGTTTTGCATTTGCTTTGCTTTTGTAAGCAATAATGTCATCCGCTATTGCGATTCAAAGACTTCCGAGTAAGTTAAGTATTTGTTGAGCAACCACTATCCTCCGGTGGTATTGGATTCCGTGGAATGGAGTCAAGTGACTCATTCCCGCCACAAAAACTCCGATAATACTTTTAGCGCCAAGGTTTGCTTAGTAGCCGGAATACCTGCTCACTCAGCAGAGAGCATTCAATGTTCGACATTCCAGATTTCAATCCATGCGAGTTGTACGAATAGGAAGTGAATACCTGTCCAGAAAACTTAAGTCAAACGGAAAGCTAAACATTTATCAACGAAAAGTACGCCACTACATAAATATTTTATCAAAGGAATGTCAATTAATGGAAGTATTGTTAAACTTAGGTTTCCGTCAGTAGTATTTTAAGCATCCTCCTTTGACATGTTAGAACTCTGAAGATCCTATTTGTACAGAAAGGCAAATAAATCCCGGAAAGATTATAATGGATTTCTCCTGAACATCAAATAGAATGTAAATTAAGTCCAATAGATTTATTTATTGGAATTCTGTAACGAATGTCGGTTTCAGATATCGTACTTCTACGTACTACGCGACAACGGAATTCAATTAAGTAGTACAAGGTTTCAAGTAAGACAGGAAAAACTAAATACAATAACAGTTAATTTATATTTATGGGAAAATTGGAATTGAAATTAATTGCCGAAACGCTTTCTCCTTTCTAACTTTCTCCCAAGAGTTTTTCTCCCGGAAGAGAAAGCTCGAGGGAGTGAGAGAGCGGGAAACACAGAATACACACAACGATGGCACGCTAGTCGGATTTTTTCGACTCGGATGTTATGGTGAAATTGCATTGAGAGAAAAAAAGTCTCATGTGGTTTCATTGCCCGCGGATGGAACATGAGCGAGATCTACAGGCTGAGGAATGAAGCTGGAGGGGGAAATCCAGAACAGAATTCGGTGTCTGGATAGTCTGGACTTCCATGAATTCAAAATTAAGCATCTTCCGCGGTACTAGAACACCATTTCTATTTCGAAATTATTTCTAAGAACCCGGAATTCTAAATGGAACGAAACTGTTATGTTTTATACACATTTTGCTCTAGGAATAAAGATATACCCGAAATTCAGTCTTTATTTTAAGAAGATAACTAAAATATTGGTATCCTTTCATCAGTTTTCACCGGGTCACTACTTTTGTCGCCAAAATTGGTCGCTTTCTTTAAAAATCGGATACTTTTCCAGATATTAAAGACACTTTCTTTATTTCTGATCCGTTGTTTCCAAATTTACCTTCTTAAACTCATATCACAAGTTCGTTTCACCTGGACATCAGAAGTAGTTCAATATTGACATCCAAAAATTTCAGACTTCTTTGTACGTTCGCCTCGAGTTTAATCTCTACCTTGAAATTTTAATTAAATAACTATGAGGGCTTGGCCTGACGCGACACATGTTAATTAAAGACGCTAATTTCATTAATTCTGATTAACATACTGGGTTTCCCATTTTTATAGTTATAATCTAATTTATTATGTCTGATGAAACTCGTTAGGTCACATGACTATAATTACATCGACAAGTCGACGTCGTACTTTCCTCCATATACATATACTATAAGTAATATTTACGAGGGTTTGTCCAATGTCGTAGATAAATTAGAAGAATATTCTTAATCGTGAAAGTACGTTGTACTTAATGTAATGTTAGCTAACAATATTTGTTTAACAATGACTGATTAGATAAATTGTTGTGGAGGGAGAGCAACATTTAGTAATATGTACGTGTACGTAAGTGTCGGAGTGTTAGTGTTGTTCAATTCTTTCATAAACAACCCGTCCAATGAAAATGAAAATGATGAACACAAACACATGCATATGCATGAACTTTAACATCCTTTGTGTTTATTCGTGTAATTTTTGTGTAGTTTTTTTTCTTGACATGACCTCAGTTGAGCCGAGCTCAGTTTACAACGAAACTATTTTTCTTGTGAAACTCAGGTTTCAGGATTCGTCATTAAAAATGGCCTACTCACTTGTTATAATGGTCTCGTTGGCATATCAAATAATTTTCTGATTCCTGATTACCGACAAAACTATTAATATCATGAATTGAGGTTTTCTCCACTGGAGCTCTTTCCTACTTTTAGGGGTACCTTCCCTTAACCAAAAAGAAACCCAACCAAGTCTCTGCAAAATACGGGTATGCTTGACGGTATTACCCAAGTATCAATGCATCCGGCGAAACTTGGTCTAATATTTACGTTATTTCTTGAGATTACCTGATTTTTACTTGGCAAAAGGTTTCCTTGTTAGGCTTTGCCTTGCCAAGCTAGGATATGCCTTTTTATGGGCAGTTGGTTAATTGTAAATTACGAGGATCTGGAAATTACACTTGACTTTAAAAGTTGCGTTGGCTTACGTCTAGGTATGTAGTTTGTAGTTAATTTGTAGTGTCATGGAGTGGAGTGTTGGAGATTCAAAAAGAACAGACAAATGATGAGATGTCTCCCCCCTGCTTACTGGCACGTATAATGTAATGGAACGTAATGTCGTAAAAGGAATTGACCTTGGAATGAAGAAGAGGGCAAGGTGGTTGGAGTGTTTAATTATTCCAGGTGTTGTGATTAGCATATTAGGAATTTTATGGTGAATGGTGAGGAGATCCAATACATCTTCTTCGGATGGGAAAAGGGTTAAAATTATTTTTTAAGGTCCATCCAAGGGATTAAGGGTTAATTTGTATCGTATATAAGGAGGACAGGTGGTGTAGACCCTTATAGAATATTTTAACGGATTTATTGTCAGGAATAAGTTTTTAGAATGCAAAGGAGCATTTCACAAGGGAGCTACTGGTTATCATTCATCATTCAGTTGTGATCCTGTGTCTTGGCCGAAATTTCTAGATTCTGTACACAAGACAGGTTTCCTATCAGTATTTGTCTTTTCTGAACATTCTTGCATAATTTTTCGCCAAGATTTCCCCTGGTTCAAAGTTTTGTCCGGAATTTTAGAGAATCACACAAGGTTGTTCAGTTTTATCTTTTCTTATGTCCAGAGTCCAGGTAAACTCTGCACTCTGCAAAAGTTGCAAAATTCTCTCCTCGTCAAGTCTGCATTAAGTTTGTTCTGGACTATACGAACATGTATCATTGTCAGGATTTCTCTGCACCTAAGCCCTGAAAATTCTGGAGAATTATTTTAAATGGTTTTCTCGTCCTTGATTGTTGATTTTAGGCTATCGCTAGAAAATCCCAGAGAAAAATGCGAAACATTTCCACCACTGAGTTTTAAGAGTCTGCGAAATTCTGAAAAAACAAAACAAATTTTGCCCTTATATGTAAGTACGTATTTTCGGCGCCGTCTGCTGCTACTTTTTTTTCTAAAATTTCTTCAACAGTTTTTTAAATAACTCATTAAAAAAATAGTTTGTGGGAGAATTAAGTGACTTTATCTTTAAAAGGAGTTAGTAAAACTTTACGACATGGCGGAATCAATTCGAAGAAGGAAACCTTCAGACACTTGAGAGCCGAAAACAAGAATTGTCCCATTCTAGAGATGACTTGTCACATTTCGAACGGATCAAAGCGTCACGCGATCTAGTGTCTGGCCTGGACCCATTATAGTCTGACATAATTTTGTTCATGTTATTTCCTATTTTGTAAAGTTGTGACTGCGTGAGCCTGAGTCCGAGTCTTTAATTTGATTGACGGTCAATGCTAATGAGCTTATCACAATCACAATGCATATGCTTACCTTCACCTTAACCCTTCTTAAAAAAAGAAGACGAAGAATCAAGAAAAGTGTCAGCTTCGTTGACTAGAATTTTAATTATCCGTGTGTACCTAAGTTGTTCGTGTCCAATATTGAATGTCGAAGTCCGTACACCCATACTCACAAGGAAATATTTCTCGCTGTAAAATTCAGACCAGGTTTAATGTCTGTCCAAATTTAATAGAGCCTTCTGACGTCACCGACAAATCGACACTCATAACGTTGTCATGCGAATTTGCAGAGAAATAGGGAAAAGGGTGTTCCTTATGCTAACTTTTGTTTACTAATGGGCACTCGATGCGTGGGGTTGAACTATTTTGCAACACCCGAGGTCAATGAACCAAAATGTCACTACCAACAAGCTGTTATTTTGATGACGTCAGAAGGCTCTATTAAATTTGGATAGACATTAATCATTCCAAGTGTCCTGTTCTATACGGCGAATTCAAAAATAAAACTGCTTTCTGACTTCTTAGGAGCTGAATTTTGTGGAAGCTTCGGTAGAATTTGTTCGAAAAGCCTTAGGGTTGGAATTCTTCTCGAAATGTCAGTGAACCAAATTTTAACCTGTGAAGAAATCGGTTAGAGTTGTGTTCAGGACACTGCCGGTTTTATTTTTGATATGGTTTTTACACGTAACGTGGTTTCCTTGCCACGTTTTGATCATTCGGGCATGCATAGTTGACCAAAGTTACACAACAATACGTAATTGTCCATGTCAACTGTGGGTGGGATTTTGGGCAAGAATTTTGTTTCCAGAGTTTTTCGATCAAATCTTACATACTTCGGAATTTAACCGAACTCGCCTTTTGGCCCTGACTGTGGCTGTAAATTCGACCTCATCTCGTAAACTTTTAATTGTCCTCGAAGACACCATGCAATCCACATGAACACGTTCCCATTCACATTTGTGATTCCCAGGTCGGGCTTTGGAATTTATGTAAATTTTTCAGAAAAGAAATGAGGTCCTTGTACTTGTTCGTATTGTGCCTACTCGTAAAAGGGGGAAACGGACGGACAATGACAGGTAGAGAAAAAAAAATTCTTTTGAATGTTCAAAACGAACACTTACGTTAGGTATTGGTTTGAGTAATTAGCGCTACATGTTTAATGTGTCCTTAATTGCATAAATTACCTGAGGGGACAGAAGCCAGTTTCCCGGCTATGGCTAAGGTCGAGTTTTTGGTTTGATTTTTTTGAGTAGGCAGTCGTTTAAAATGATAAAACTTGGGTTGAATTAATCTTCGTTTACAGATAGAGATAAAACATTCATTCCTTGGTCAATGTGTCTGGTGAGTTGGGCCAAGCCGTTAATTTTTATTGTAATTGTTCCTCAATTTAATCTCAATCACCATTACCATTAGTAGTCTCAAGTGCGTCCGTCTCCGTACGTACACATTACCGAAAACTTAGAATGATGTATGTCCGGTAATCTCAGGTCGTTACTACTAGTTTTTACTGCACTTTTAATGAGAAAGATGAACAGGCGGTTAGCGGTTTAGTTTACTCAGCTTGACGCAATTTGTACGAAAAAGACGTGTACGAATGAATTAAAAATGACCCAGACGATGAGGCAATATAATTTCCCATTACAAATTACAGTCATAAAACTGCATTGTATTACGTACATGATGATCCATCCTGGTAGCCAATAACTTGTTGAGTTAACAAATGAGAAAAAAATCAAAGAGTTAAAAAAACAGAAAGGTCAAGAATTTGCATTTGATTTCAATTTTGTTTTAGAGTTTTTAGTTGTTATTACTGAAAATTGCGCTTGCAACGGGGAACACAAATTATTCTTTCTACCTAAACCTCCAGTAGTCAGAATCTCCCACCCCAGAAACTTTTCAATTTCCAACCCCGCCCTATTGACACTTTGGTAATCTTATGAGTGATGAGGTTGGATTTCGGAAATCTACCCACCCAAAATTACAAAAAGCGGATTACTGTACCGCACGGAGGCACCGCTGTGTTCAAAACTAAAATGAAGACATTTTCAATATTTCCCCCTTACCTTTCTCCAAACTAGAAACTGGAGATCTTCCCAACATTGACAATTTGTAATATTTTTAACCAAACAACCTCAAGATTACATCCAAATAAGAATTTCACGTATGTACATATGATTTCTCGTTCCCCTCCGAAAGAAGCTAAAGGATTGAACCCGGGTAGGCAAATTGTACCGAGAGTGAAAATTCAGCGCACCCGTCACGACACCCTATGTATGAAATAGCTTTGGCCTTTGAGAAATGAGTCAGATTTGCATAAGCAGTACATAGAGATACAAGTAACAAGGCACCCCAGCCATACATATTGGTGTTTGAGGATTTACCCGACATGGACAATATGTAGTATACAATGCTGTATAAAAATGTTTCGGTTTCACCCGACAAGCAAAAATACCCGGGAGAAATAGATTCAGTCAACTGCATTGGATTTCCTTCCAAGTGCACTTGCACATTGCACATTGCATTGCACCTGTTGCACGGCATGGATTGCACTCAAGAATTGTTCGTTCGTGGTTCAATTGCGGACGTCCGTCCGCCTGTCCAGTCGTTCTACGGACATGGAGTGCTGAATGGACGGATGGATGGATGGGTGTTCAGTTCAACTCTTCGGTTCGGGTTGTCCGGGTAGAATTCGGAGTTGGAATATGGACTACTACTACGTACGTATTCCAGAAAAGTTTTCTTTTCCGGTTATTTCACATTAGGATTTCGATTCCGGATTCTGACCGACCAGTCAACCAATTTTCTGGAGAAGGAAGATTCAGACTGGACTTTCATTCCATTGTTCGACCCTAAATATTAAATGCAAAAATAATGGAATCTCGACTTGTCATCCTCAAGGGCATTCATTCTACTTTCGAGTCTCGGCTTTCTACCGCAACTGTTTTCATGACCGATTGCTTTCAAACTTCCTTAACTCAAAGTCTCTTTGGTCAGACACGATTAATTCTTCAAATTGCAACGGTGATAGTATTTCTGAAAACAAAATATTATTTATGTGTTAGTGTGGATGAATCTCACACCATTATATTTTTTTCATACAGAGTTGTGCGTAGTTTCAATGAGAGTGTACGTAGGAAGGATGTTCGCTGATTCTCTTACCTTCCAGACTCATTGTAGAAGTACATAAACAACATTTCGTTGAACTGGGGTGACAAGGCACTACCAGTCCTTATCCTCAAGTGAGCGTTAGGAAGTTATTTTTATTGCATTGTAAAGTGCCAACTGCCAAGGTAGTGTGTTTGGACAACACTTCCGGCTCCGCTCATTATTATTCTTTTACAAAATGAGAAAACCGAAAGGGTTGATGACGAAGTGATTTTTAGAAGAAAGAAATTGACAAAAGAAGGAAGGAAAGGGTGCGGGTGGTCGGTTGGTCGTTATTGATTTGAGAGTTTCAAGTAGAATTTGGAGTCTGAGGCTAAAAACTGAGCTTGTTAGCCGCGCGTATTGCGTACGAGTAGGACGTGAGTATTCTAACGAAGAGGAGAGGCTTTTAAAAATACTGCCACCTTATACAATGCTAAGGGCATGTAGAATGTATGTAGTTCTTTTGCCAAATAAATTGAAGGAGACCTCGGCCTAGCCCTACACTGCGCAAGGTTCTATTAAATTGGGAAGAGAAAGCAGTGGCGGCGGCATTGGCGGGGAAAAACTAGTTGTAGATGTAGATTGCGAGCGATGAGGTAAAAAGAAAATATGGGGGTCCGGGGCGTCCCAGGGTAAAAAAAAGAAAATAAGAGCCAGGGAATGAGATTCGGATTTATATATATGTGTATGGTATATATTTTTTAGTTTTCCTTTGATGAAATAAGGACATGCGCTGGATGAGTGTAGAGTAGATTGTACACGTAGACGTTGGAATTTAACTAGAAGAGACCAGCAGCCTTCGTCAAACTAAAAAACTTGGCTTGGTTTAACAAGGGATACTATTCGAATGTCAACTTTAAACCATTAGTCCTAGAACGAATACAGTGATCAGTGGTATTCTTTGTATCATGGTCACGATTGCACTCAGGGAAGTTTCGGTCCATCGCCAGAAATTCTTGTGATATTCTCACCATGCACTTTCCAGCTACCAGCACATAGGCTCTCAAAATGAAAACTCTAAGTAAGAGTAATCAAATTTACATGTTAAATGGTATTACCAGAACCACAATTCTAGAAGGGTCGTTGTGTGGGAAACAATTCTGTACATGTTGGGTTACACGACATACAGTGCGATAACTTGAAGCAAGTTTGGCCTTCAGTGTTTAAAAATTTCACGTATTTTTATAAATTATTCGTAAAATTGAGATGTCTTTTGTTTCCCCAAATTAAAGTCGCGAATCAACGTGAATTTGATGTGCGAATACTGTCCCTTGTGAAAGAAGTCTTGTACTCGTACTTTCTCCAAGCTTTCTTTCCCTGGCCTGGTCTGCCGCTGCATCCCTAGAATCAAAAATGGTTTGAGGGGTTAATAAAAAATTGAGGGGATATAGTGAGTGAGTCTAAGGAAGAGTGAAAAGTTATATATATATATATATATATATGTGTATGTATCTTTCTCGTTATTTAGTCCAAAGCATCTCATACAGGGAGAACCTTCCTTTAATATAAAGTTTGGATGTGAGTGAGAAGAAGGACGGACAAGTATCGATTTAATCAGGCCCCGTTATTTTTTGAAATTGAACTCTACTCAGTCATACCAGGGTATTCACCGCATACCACAGCATGGCATAACATAAATGTACAGAATGTATAGGGCTGCTGTCGTCCGGCCTTATTTCTTAAGCGAAAATTGCATACAGTTTTTGGGAACTCTAACCGACTGACATTGGCACATTAGTATAGAGTAGTTTCAATTAATTAAG
Source organism: Protaphorura glebata (assembly GCA_034694305.1). Lineage (NCBI taxonomy): Eukaryota > Metazoa > Arthropoda > Collembola > Poduromorpha > Onychiuridae > Protaphorura > Protaphorura glebata. The sequence continues at coordinate 14,319 of JAQFYE010000091.1, forward strand.
ACAACTTGGTATTATGTGGTTAGAATTTGTGAAATTAGTACTTTCACCAACTTTCTCTTCATTTTAATCACGTGAAATTGTTGAATAAGGTTCAAGCTGGCCGAATAAATTTTTTGGATTTATTGAGCCAGATAATAAGATTTAATAATTTTAACCCAGAAATATAACGTAATTGTTACATAGTGTAAAACTACAACTGGGATTGTAATGTACCTTTACACGTGTGTACGCACAACTCACACACCGCCATTATATTTAATCATATCGATTTTTTTCCGTCTCCTCCTCGGTCTCCCTTATCAAAATCATCTTTCATTTCTCATTTTCATTCCCACACTTTCCCCAAGATTTTTCGACTACTCATATACCAACTGAACGTAAAGTCCACTCATTGTATGCCTCCATTTTCCAAGGAACTTGCCAGATGTATGTACAATATTATAGTGAAACCTGTCTCCGATTCATAGCTAATATCTTTTGTAGGTCGCGACTACACATAAGTAATAAGCAAATTCTTGTCGTCTTGGACAGACTTCATGTATACTTGCCAGGATATATCGGGACTTCAGAGCAATTTCTGAGAAGCCTGGACTCAGCTGCGGCTGAGATGATAATTAAGTACCCAGCCACCACACCAAGTTCCCACCCGCATTAAATGGAGGTAAAAAGAGATAAAACCCGGGTAGCGCACTTGTACTAACACTACTCCCAAATTGCATTATTCAATGACTGAATGAATGAATGAGAGAAGCTAAAGTAGTCAGAAGACACACCTACGTAGATATAAAAATATAAAAAAACAAGGGAATAGGGAATCAGTTTCCGGTGCGGTGCAGTGCAATGGGTTCAGGTGGATTCGGATAGTTGTGGTTTTCGCGGAGGTTGTAAAAGGGATGAAAGTCATGGTATTTTTACGGTCGTTGGTAATCAGGAGAAAACTGGAAGGAGTTGGATGTGCTGAGCCTATGGGTTGATTCGATGGTGCCCGAATCCGGGTAGCCCACAGTTTTGTGCTCCATTAAGAGAGTCAGAGATGAGGAAATTCCCAATCTCTTGTTTATCATGGAAGTCACACACTACGAAGGCCCCATTCTCAATATATCTCTCAGACATTTATCCTCTTCAGCTTTAGACCACCTCACTGAACCAACCGACTTACACCTTATTTGTACTTACTCGGGTCGGATGGATATCTCCAGATATGTACAAGGTGGTTCATTACTATTTGCCTACCATCCTAAATCCGAATTGAAGATATTCAGAAAAGCTGGGAGATACATTTCGCTTGGAATTTAAATGAATCAATGTCTGTTATTGCGTAGGTCACTTCTACTAGGCTGTAGCTAGGGAAGGTAGCCTTGAAAAGTAATGTACCTCCCTGCTTGGAATAATGTTCCTAGAATTTTACTTATCCATGTCATCAAGTGAGACCAAAAGAAACCCAATCGGGCATATAACTTTTCACCAATAATTAAGGAATGGACGGATTATATTGCACGGAGATGAGGCAAACAATCCACCGACATGGTTTAAACGACTGAAAAGCCGCCGATCATGATTTCTCTGCACGAAAAACTTCAAATTCATTCGGACCGACTGACTTGATAATTTCGGAGAATCTTATTAGCTTTTCCTTCACTGTTTTACTAGTATTGTCTTGTAACGAAGGTTTCCTTTCGCTAACTCTATTGTCTGTATGGTATTCGAAGCGTGACCATCCATCCATGAATTAATCAGAAAACAAGAATGAAATTCCCCAAAAAACGTCTTAAAAGTTTCCCTGTATTTTTCAATAAACAGAAATGGAATGCAAGCATTATTGGAATGAACTGTGACTCTATGCTATGGTCACCAACACAAATCCGAGCAGAAACCATTGTCTCACGCCATCATAAATTCTTTTGTAATTTCGCGGTCACTGACTCTAAGTCTTAAGCGCGATGATTTAATTGAATAGAATTACTCCAACCAACAACGATGGTAAAGAATTGAATTCAGTAAAGCCTTACCTTACTGCGGTCATATTAATATTCATGTGTATGTATCGTATTTTATGTAAATGAGGGCATCTGCCTTGCTATCCCTGGTAAGTCATGTCAAGAAAAGCCAGAGCCGTTGGTGGGGGTGGGTAAAAAATGAAAATGATTACTTACGCCTTCGTGAGTCAAGGTTACAATTATTAGCGCAATTAAAGGTGTTAATTCGGAAGAGTCCGTGATCATGATATTACGAACGTACTTTTTCCATGCCCAAGAACAAAAACCATCTTCATTTTTATCTCATCAATCCAGTCCAGGTACATTTTGTTAGTATAGCATACACAGTTTTACCCCATTTGCCTACACTTAAATTTGGATGTTGTATACTCCAACATTTTCGGTTGAACTAAAGTCCCCTCCGGGGATGATAAGGAGGAACATCATGAGTTCAACTCGAATTATAAGTTTTCATCTCCTCACCCAGACACCTTTAACTCAAAGCTATATTTAATTTTTCAGTGATAGACCAGATGCCGGCAATATGCCTCTAAACTAGTTATGGACGTTCTAACGCTACATTTTGAGACAAAAATTAAGACAAGTCTACATTCGGCGAAATTCAGGCGAATAATGTCAATTAATCTTTAACTCTTATATTAGAGAATTTGTGGGTGGATTAACAAGTGCAAATAAAATTTCCCCCGATGGTTTACGTGTTAATTTGATCGCTTATGGGTTTTTGCACGTGTAGTATATTTTTCGGTTCTTTATGACTTGTACGAGATGAGATGTATAACGTTTGATCTAATCTGCAGATTCATTCCTTCCAACCTTTGAGCTATAGGCTATAAATTTATAAGGATAATTACATTTCCAATCCATCGATTCTTGCATATACTTAATTTCCCAATCAGTTGATCTCATCTACATAGTTATAATATTATCTTGGTCGTCCTGATCATTGCATGTCTTGTTAAATCGTGGACGGACGGACGTTGTTATTCCTTGTCTAGCAAGACTGACCGCTCTACAATTCTGATTCTTTCAAGCCCCGAAAACAACACGAGGCATGCACCCATTTTTATGACAGCCAGCGGCATAGAATTGTTATTAAAGGATTCCGTTCTGTGCTTTATGAATACTTTTCCGATAACAATATTATGGATAATCAGTTATAATCAGCCCTACTTTACCTGTCTTATTCTCATCCAAAGAAAAATGTTTAATAATGAGTCTCACCTTTTTAAAACTTGTTCGGTAAATGTTTTATCTAGAAATTAAATCAAGATATCGCTCGCTCTTCCCAGATGCTACATGGATACAATATGCATAATAAATAGGAACACTTAGGTCTTAAGCTTTCTTTAACTTTGCCACGGACGGTGTCGATCAATCCAATCCGTTCGTAATGCATGAGATTAAATCCCTAGAGGGAAAACAGAGTGGATAGGATAATAAGGGAAATGAGTGCTTTGGAAAAATGTTACAAACTACGAAGTCTTATTTATGAACACAAAAGTAAAAGTTACTAGTTTTAGTTTCCGTGGCGTGACGTGAGTTCTTGGACATAATTTATTGGTTTGAAATTCTAGAAAGTTATAGAATTATAAATAATTCTATTGAATTTTTGGTTTCATTTCAGCTGGGCAGAGTTCGGTGAGGTTCTTGTACTGGACTGTTGACGTTGACATTTAGCACGGTAAGTTGATGCTTTTATCGATTTTACTTAGTTTTAAGTGTACCTCAGAAATTAACAATAATCCTTTGTTCCGTCTTGACGCTAACAGCTGTATTTCAGACATTCGCGCTATCACTTGACTTTTAAATTTTGGCATATTATTGCGCATAAATTTTGTTTGCTGTCCTTGTGTACATTTTCTATGGTATAAATGTATGCTCTAGGCCACCTGCGTTCTCGATGACGTAATTTCGTATATTTTCTATGGCATCAATTATATATTCTATGACACCCATATATTTCTGTTTCTATTTGTGTATAAACTATAAACTATTTCAAATACCAGGTGTTACACAAAATGACCTGACAAGGTGAGCGTGTATGTAAAAGGGTGGACTTGACCTAATGCTTCCAGAACAATTTGGAGCGACCACCCTCAATTAGCACCCTTTGAAGTTTCTAAACTAAAATGGATTGCTTTGTACTACTTTGTACAGGACAAGAAACTCTCACTTGAACACATGAATCGAGTAAGAATTTCAAGAAAGGGTTATCTATCTCTGGCATTACGCTCAGGTATTACACACCCGCCCTTCTTGCCCTTAAATGTAAAGTTAAACAGGTAATCAATTTCCCAAAAGTCCCTTCCGGCTCCTCTCCAATTTATTTTTCTCTCGGAAAAATACGACTTCGAGAGTAGCATTCCACAACAAGAACAACGTACATGCATCTAAATCAGAAATATCCACAGGCTGACCCAATTTAATTCCAATTTACATAAACTCATTCGTATAACTTTATCGAGTCAGACGGTCACCAATTTCTTAATTAGGAGAGAGACTAAAAAAAATTAAGAAAACAGTACAAGGAGACGAGGTATGCGGAAATCCTAATTAATTCTAAATTTCTCGTCAGGAGATAAGTTAAAATCCAGACACAGACAAGCAAACAAACAAAAAAGATAATTTTGATTTCGACCTTTATTTCAAGCTGTACTCAAAATTTTCATGTTCATTACTTTTTTCACAAATGACAGAACTAAGTTAATGTTTAAATACCATCTTCCCGGCGAACGTCAATTAATGGGTGTATTGTGTATAATATTACTATTCTTATGTGTGGTAAAATCAGGAATAATTTATTCCAATCGAAGTTTAATCCATCCCTCAAATTAAATCTTTCAAAGTGTTTCAAACAAGGTCTGGCTTTGAAGTAACAATGAGTTTGAACTCATTAAATTATCATACCGGTGCTGTATCATCACATCTATGTACTGTACATGGCGTACAAAGTATCTAAGAGCTATGACTGAAATGAATTGTTATGATGATAATTATTCTCCCTGAAAAATCGAGATGAGAGCCCATGATTTGAGTTGACAGATGAATTAAAGGTTCAAAAATACCTGAGAGACAGACAAGAATGAGGTTGGGTCCGTCCATATGCCAGTCTCAGGAATTCGATCAAAGATCGAGTTGAGTGAATGGAATTCAACTCTACAAAAATATTTCACGGCGTGGCGTGGCGTGCCGTGGCGATGGCGATACAAATGAATGAATGAATGAATCGGTTAGATGATGATAGACTCAGTCTCATAGCCTCAGTCTTCCATCCTTCATCATTTTCTTGATTGATCAGATTTAAATCCATGACAATGACAATGGCCGCTTGATGAGAGACAGTGTAGTGTAATGTATCAAATATACTTCATTTTAGTCTCACAAGGGACAGTAATCGGGTTGTTTGTCTGAGCACTATGTTTATTAGACGCAAGTGTCTGGAGTGTAAGACAACCGGTGAGCATTCAATGACTGAAAGTCAAAGAAACAAGTAATGTCGAAACACTATTGTTAATTAAGGCACTTACTGAGCATATCAAAGTATTCGCGGATGCATATCACAGCAAGCACAATAATTCAAAGAACGAACTTTCATTATAAAGAACAAAATCAGGTATTGACCTGGCAACCAGGTGACCTGACAACCATATGACCTTCCAAGGACAAGGCAGACAGAAATCATATCTGACAAGTTCAAATATTGGATGTAACAAAATTTGGACGAAATGTATTCATCTTGCGTAAGGATTTGTGGTAGTGCGCTGCACTGTAATGAGGTTTCAATGTTAGTTAGCTAGTAAATTGCTTTTATTACGATCAAAAATTTCAGTTTTCACCTATTCTATTCAATTCAAGTGTCGTAAGCTAGAAAATTTCACGTGTAACTGACTGTTGTTACAGGAGGGACCATAACCTGTCATTACCGAAAGAAAATAAACAAATGATTTTATTCTGGGTGCAAAGTATTATAATTCTCATGAAGTTTGGAAATTTGCACCCTATGTTAAGTTCCCATTTGATTTTGCCATGCCTCCAGTGTAATTTAAAGCCAAAATCCTCTATTACTCTGACAACCCTATATACAGGGTGTTTCAGAAAAAGCGCAAAGTTTATTTGATAATATTTTGGCGTAGTAACGGAAAAAACCGTCCAACAACGAAACAAACACAAACAAATATGCGCTTTTTCTGAAACACCCTGTATATATTTTTGAAAGTTAAAAAATATGCGAAATCCTCTGTCAGAATGAGTTACCGGCCCTCCATTTACAGCAATCAACTGCACGTTAAGTCTTTTTGGTCCTAAGCATGAGTTATGAAAGTTGGACTTATAAAACTGTTTCGGACCACATTACGATGCAGAATAATATGTTCAGGAGTGTACATCACCATATTCAGAAATTTCTGGCGATGGAATCTTATGAGCATTACCCTGGAAATACTTGGCATGAGGTATTATTTTTACATCATAGTACTGTCCCTTGTCAATCCGCGTCTAGTCTAGTTGGTGTTAAATTCGAGAGTCCAATCAACTGGATCACATCATCATCCATGTACCATGGCAACGAGGAGAGATCATATTTGTCTGCATACTACATCGTAAAACCGTTGTGGATTTTGGCCCACAGATGCTGTTGACTGGCCAGAATTAAAATGAAACCTGGTTTGCCTGGCTCGACGAGATATCCCTCTAAGCAGTGATTCTGGTTCTCGTACACGGTACACCCCCACACAATACATTTACTACTAATAATCATCACCATCCAGTTTCTTACCTGTACGAGTTACGTTACTTACCTGGTGTACAAGGCTCGGCCTCAAGTCTCAAATGAGCCAATCACCTCTCAAGAGTCATCCCCTAGGTTCAGTTCACTGCTCACTATTTTGTTTGTAGGGATTTTTTCTTCTTCAGTCGTCACTTTTTAATTACTGACCATTCTGGACGATCCAATGTTTCCCCCTACGCCGTCTGTTTAGTCTTTGGAGCATGTTTAGTTCCACATTGACGCTCAACCAAGTAAGAAGGTACCACCCAGCCCGTCTACAATCTCAACATTTGGTATCTCGTCTGCTTTGACAATTAACCCGGCAAAAATTTTGTTTACCCGGAAATCCCCCGTTAACACTTAATTACTTACTCGTGTCAGCTCCAAAGGTCAGTCTCGGTTCGGATTTCAACTGTTTCTACACGTGTTCCTAATGACAGGACATCCGAAAATGTTGGATTTCCGTTTTTGGCCGGTACTAGTGTTTTCTCAAAAATCGGCGAGTTTGTGAGCTGCCGCGCCGGTGTCCTTAATTTTTGAAGGGATTCCGTCTCCTGTATCACGTGAAGTGATTAATTGTCGAGTCTGCAAAAATAAAACAGGAACAATTAATTACAATTACGCAGTAATTGACGTCGATGGACATTAAAATATATTTGTATTCGAAAGAGTTGTCAGTTGTCTTATCGCCATGATAAACAAATGGAGTCAGAGGCAGAGACACCAATATTAACGCTGACCGGCATCGACAGCCAGATTGATTAGTTCTCAATAAAATCCCGGATCTTCATCAATAATTGATTTGATACAAACTCACCTGGATGGGATCATTTTTTTGAGCTTATCAGTAATTTATTAATGGGTGTTCTGGTTCATCATCATGAACGTGTTAATCACTCTTCTTATCTTCTGAAGCGGCGGCGACTACTAGAGCCGTGCGGTGTTAATTAATTATTTGGAGCATGATCAGAGAACACGAAAATGAGCCGATTTCATTTTCATATCAACATGGATTATAAATTCAATTTCGTGTGTGTTTGTGAATTGTAATTTATTTTTACACGAAGAAAACCATGATGTAGTCGTAACTTGGGGAAGACAATTATGTGCGTGAATTAATTAGGGATCGATCCAAAGAATGTTGAATAGTGAAAGACAAGACAATCAGGTGGGCCATTGAATGGTAATTTTAAACTGGAAAGGAATCGTAATCGTGGTGTGTCAAAAATTAAGTGAGTCTTGATAGTTGTCAGTGCGAACTGTGTAATGTACAAATATTATGGATTAATTATTTGCACTGCACTGCACGGGAAATCAAACAAAAACCATTAATAAACTGGCCAAGAAGATAGTGGAAAATCAGTTTTATCAAACAAAAGGTCCCGCTGGATTGTTTATTTCGTATGTTCGGCGACTCCAAAGTTTGTAAAAGTGAGTGACCTCACCTTTTAGCGGCCGCTGATTAGTCTTTGTTTATCTTCTACGTCTAGCAGTTCAGTGGAGTTCGAATTTGAATTGTGAGAGTGCGGCCCGGCGTCTTCCGAATACGACTGTGATTCAGTTTATATTTTCAGGTGAGATTGATTCGAATAATTAATTAATTTTTAAGCCAGGCTTGCAGTTGACATTTGTGCAATTTTTAATCAAATTTCGGTCAGGTTGCAAAATTTTGCAAATAATTGAGTGCTGGGGGCGCCGAATCGGTCACCGGTTCGATTTTTGTTATTTCCTCGAAATATTAACGTGTTTTGTCAAATTGTGTTAGAAGTCCACACTTTAATCGCCAGTGAATGTTGTATTTCTTTAAAAGTGTTAGAATGGACGGACTTCAAAGTCCTGTAAATTTTGGTCCGAAATATTTTTCAGAATTTGAAATCGACCGCGTACCGCGTCCTAGCAAAGAATTTCTATCAGCGAAGAACTCAGGTTCTGAGGTTCTGACTCTGAAATTGGCGTTTCACTACTACTGTGTGTTGTTTTTTCATTATAATATCGAATTTTTTATTACAAAATTTTGCGACGAAATAATTTTGATAGAGGGTCTTACGTTAATGTCCCCATATAATTGCATTGATCATCCCAATTTATTTATTACAATTTGGCTATATCAAATTCTCATTTATTCTTTGAATCATCATCCACATGTTATGGCAAATATTGCGAATTTAATCTTGTGTTCTTAGGATATGACTTTGAAGAGCGTTTCAAGTTAACGACCAATTCTCGTAAAATAAAGTAACTTCGAAGTCTTCCCTTTTTGGCTTGGCTAAAAGATGTGCGAACCTGATGGTTCGTTCGTTTAGTTCTTCGAACAAGTCCTTCAGTAAAATTGATTGCCCCTTAAAACTAATTGCATACGCCGGCCGTGGCAAAAGTAAAGTAAAGAAGGTAGTGTTTTCGGAAATATGTTTTGGAACAATTTGGCTGCTTCGGAGGCTTTTGACTGTGAGTAAGTTTTTTGAAGGCGACGATTCATTATCTTAAGCTTCATTGTCAGAAATCCCAAAGTGCCCATCTTTTCTCTCACCTGTTCCTCGGATTACGTTTTCTCACCTTAAGTCGGCCAACCGGTCCAACATATGTACGGGTTTCCCTTTGTTTTTCTCCGAAAAATACCTAATGAATAGGTCTTGAACTAAATCATAAAGTATAAAGCCTTTAATTAAAATGTTAAGTAAATATACATTGAAATCTTTTCCAGGTGACCTGGTTCAAGGTTCGAGAATGCGATCGTTTCTCAGGTTCAGATGGTCACAATTTAATATGAATATCACATTGGGCAGCGTAGGATCGGTTGAAACAAGACGAATCGTTATATCTGTGTGGTTTCATTTGTCAGTCGATTTTGGTGATCAATTTAGAAAATTCTGACACAAAAATTTGAATTACTGTTCGAATAAAAAAGTAGACGTTACGATACTTTTAGGGCATGAAACGTGGCGACATTTAGAAAGTATAAGCACAGCCAGCTAATCAATTCAATTTAAATTTTGATTTAGTTTACCAAACTCTGAATAATAATTTTCTCCGTTTGTTCATACATAGAGTTGCGCAATGCGCTACTCAACAGAAATATAACAAATTAATTCATTTCCACTTCTACAATTTTCAAAGCTGGCGTCTTTTCTTGTTCTCCTTTCTGTTGTTTGTGTGGATTTGATTTAAGCTAAGTCCTTGTACAAAAATTAAAATCAATTCATATTTATTTTCCCGACTCTGCCTGCCTTCACCCTCCCCCGGCCTGGCCGTATTATTTATTACCTGGCTTTAGCTTTTTGATTCTGAGAATGATATGTAAATTTTAGGACCAGATTGACAAGACAATTCCGTTGAATTATTTATTAATCTCTCTGCCTACTTTACCTGTGCCGTCTGCCTGTTATTTTTTTTCTAGACGACTTAACTTAAACCTTTGAAATGAATAATGAGGATAAGCAAACAGAACAAACGATTTTTACGTCTCAACTTATAATTCAGTCAAAGAACTTTATGAAATCATTACGAAGGAACGCGAACGGTTTGATTTTATTTTATCCGAAAATTATCTGAACAAGTAGGGCGCTAGGATTACAAGGAATCCACTCTCTATGTTAGGCATAAACGGTCAGGATTTGTCCCTTCAAGTGACCCAGTCAGGAATTTGAACACATGATCAAATTACATATATTTGTATTTTTGTGGAAGATCAATTATGCTGAGGGAATTTTGTGCAGCCACTCGGGTATTGTTTCGAATCGATCTGCATTTATCACGAAAAGTAGTTTCCTTGTTGGACATAAAGCTTAATCCGAATTTAAGCTCGAGCTTAATAGAACTAGGAATGCTGTTTTTTTGAAATCGCCCTTTGAATCAAAGGGTGTCCTTCGATCCCTTCACCACATGTATTCTATTCTATCCACCTGACCTGAAGGGTACCCTACGCTTTACATACATAAACATAAAAGGTTGAAGGGTTTTAATTGTCAGAGAAACAGAAACCTTTCTTTCTTCTACAGCAACTGCCAAACTTGGTTCCTTTTTCTTCTAATTATAAAATAAAAGTTGGTTTCATTTATTCCCCTCTGGGGTCATGCTCACTCACCTGAACTCCTCCGTTCATTCCCATTTATTTTACAAGAAACAGAGTGAACAAAAGCAGGCCGGTGGAATAATACAGTCCAGTTCATGTATGGAAGCCGATCGGCCGTTCATTGTCAAGATTTTTGAAAGAATAAGAAAACCTTAAAGAAAACCTACGGTGGACTTGGTTTTACAACAATGCGGTCCAAAAACTAGAATCGGACCATGTAGTGGAAGTCGCTTGAGCCAATTAAGGGACGTAAGGACACAGGTAGGGGACATCGACATTCGACATGTACATTTAGGGGACGGTCACTCGGATCCTTTGTTTGAAAGGAATTTTAAAAACAATTTACGTTTTGGCTTTGGCTTTGGCTTAGGGGTATAATTTAGGTTAAGGTACACTTTGGAGTAAGTGTAAATGAATTGTTGGTCGTAAAGGTCCATGTTAAATGTAATGAATAATTTCTTCCTCCGGACCTTACTCACCTGAATGGGTACCGACGGAAGAATGTGTACTTATTTATTCAGGTAGGGCAGGGTAGAACAACTATGTATAAGTACGATACGAAGGGATCTTGATTTCTTGGTTGAGAAAAAGGTCAGCTGTGTCCATGAGCATTAACAGCAATAGCAATAGCTCAAAATTATTTTGAGTGACGCTTTCATTTGACAAATCTTGAGGGGCAGGACTCATAATGACATATATTCAATCATTTTCGAGCAAAGCAAAGACCCGGAGGGCTCACATACAATATTAGATATCCTGACATTATATTCCACAGGACCTACCGGATCCTCGAGTCATTCTCATAACCCTTAATTCAATGTGTCGAAATAAGACTCACACTTCGACAGTGTAAAATGAACGATATTTAATACATAAGTCATCCACAAAGTTCTACCACGATCGTAATCATAATTTGAAGTCAGAGCCACGAGATGACATCCAAATATCCATATTTGTTCCACTTTTCCAGTTATAAAAATAGCGGGATTGTCCGGACTTGGAGTAGAGCAAAGCCTAGTGGAATTCTATCAGATCGTGAACCCGGGTTTTATGACCAAGAATGTGCGTAACGTGTTTGGAGTAATGGTGCTATGTATGTCATGTAACATGATGTGATGTAATGCCATGTCAGTCACTCACTGTTGTACAAGTCAACAAATTCGGAAGAGCAGTCTTTTTCCTCCCAAAATAGTAGCCGTAGAAGTTTTGCCGGTTCTTCGGATGGACTTGGACTTAGGATTGTGGGTTCATGGGCAAGTACGTGTGTATGTCTGTGTATTTTTGGCCAAGACCGAACCGCCCAACTTTTCTTCCATTCATGACATGGAAGGCCAAGCCGTCTAGTAACTGAACCAAAATCCGAAATCTTGAGCGAATAGGGTAGTTTACTTTTTTTTTGCTAGTAGTACGCGGGTAGTGTCGGAGTAGTAGTAGTGGTAGTCGAGGTTATTGTCATTGAACATGAACATGGTTTGCTCTTTACCGACCCTATACCCGTCCATGTGGGCATTCCATTCCATTGCAGGTTGCAGACCTAACCTTATCCAAAAAAAAAAAACAAATAAAAACGCGACGGACGAAAGAAAAAAGGGCATTGGAGCTCTAAGACTCTCAGGTGTGCTTCTGGAGCAAGGTTCCAATTGGAATTCCACACACGTCATGTCACCCCTTGTCTTTTTGACCCTCCATGTGATGACTCCACTTTGTTTCGGCCTTTCAATTTCGGGAATTTCAGAAACTTTCATATACTTATGTCAACATTTTTAAGATCCATTACGAAATTAATGTGGAATAAGCATAAGAGTTTCCATTGTCCGAATACGTACATGCGGAAATACAAACAGGTCGATATTATGATATTTATATAGACTAATATCCTTGGCATGGTTGAATTGATTTACTCGCATGTTGGCAAGGCGCTGCTGATGGACTGACTGCGTCTACTGCACAATTCATGGAGTTGGTGTGGGTGTGACCCAATCAAGTTTATGTGAAGAAAATTGGTTGAGTTTGAGTTAAGTAAAGAAGTGAAGAAAATAGTCTAGCGATAGTGTTGTTAGTGATGCTATAAATTTTCGGATGCCGTGCAAAGCCAAAAAGCCCAATGAAAGAAAACTTCCTTGCTGAATCGATAACAAGTTTGCCTTTGCCTATTACGACAATAATAATAATAATAATAAGTTGGATTCTGAATTATTATCATCATTAAGTACGAACTGTGTACGCCTATATTTCTCTTTAAGGCTTGTGATCTATAATTGTGCTTTTCTCGCAAAAAGGTATGTTCGTGGACGAGGGCTAAAGCAAATAGAACCCAGGTAGTCTTGACCACTCCGGCAGAAATTTTTAAAATCTGTGCGAAGCAAATTGAAATGTTCCTGATGACGTATATTTATGTCTTTTCAATTTAAATTGAAAATTGCCTGTAACTTTCCACGCTCGGATGATATGTCTAGCACACCTGTCCAAGTATACGTTGTACTCTAGCTAAACCTAAGTTTTATTATGCATTCAAAGAATGTAGTCATACTCAGACTACCGTACAGAATAAGTAAAAAAAAATCCGCCTGTATGTATAAGATTTTGGTCTTAGGTGGGCGGTCGGCGAGTAGGAAAGGAAGCAAGTAATGGAAATGGAAAAGGATTCCATCGAAATGAAAAGTTGAAAGTTGAGTTTGAACTGAAGAAAGTCCTTCGCACATGTATGTACATATGAGGGGAAGGTACGAAGATATTAAAAAAAAGTCGTCGACGGTTTGGCACGCGCTATGTACTCTACGTACGTACGTATTCTAGCATTCTAGAATTCTAGCTGTTTTTCCTAAATAAATGAATTGTATGTGCTGAGGGAAAGTAGAAAGTGGGGGGAAGTGGGGGTGGGAGAAAGAGACGAGGAAAAGAGTCGAAATTGGAAAATCTTGTATACATAGAAAGTATAGCATTGCATCGCATCCTATGGCTCAGCATAGCATGGCATAGCATCATATGGGATTTTTGAATCTCAAGTTTGCATATGTACTCATTCATTCTGAAGCGTCTTCTCTGGCTCTTTTTTTGAAGAAGACGACGACGACGAACGAGGGTCCCCTGCTTTTGCTTTTACTTTGTACTTTTGGGACTTTACTTTTTACCCGGGCATCTGAGAAGAGAGTTATTATTGCAAGGCGGAGGAATTACCCTTTTTTTCTCCCCTTTCCACTCAAGTTTAGTTTAGTTAAAAGGGAAAGGTAGGATGGATAGGGAAAAAGGCCAGAACCCGGACCCAGAGTACCCGGAGTATCAAAATTCATGTAGTAAATCATTGATTTTACTTCAGTTTGTAGTTTGTACTTCGTATAGTGTAAAGGCGACCCAAGAGAAGTGAAGAATCGATACATACATGTACATACATGGTCGAGTTATTTTTTTCGGAGTTCTCCTCTTCTCGGTTCGGTTGGTTCACTTTAGATTTTTTATGTGGAGGCGAAAGGGAGATTAGAAATTCGGTGTGGAATGTAATGCGATTGTAGTGCAGCAGTCTGAACGCGATCCGAATAAAATATTTTAGGGTGGAATTGTATTGTAGTTCTTTGAGAAGAATGAAATTTGTAATCTCGATTCCTACGCATAATTAATTAACTAATTAATTAACTAATTAATTATGCATGTAGAGTTGTCGTAATACTGCTCGAACAGATTTGAAGGTTCCTAATTGAGGGAATAGTCTAAATGACACAGAGTACGAGAGTAATGTGTCGATAATGACTAAGCAATGCTAATTCATGGGAGCGACCACAGAAGGTCAAAGAAATGTCGCTAATTCGTTCATATAGAAGATTCGGCTCATTCTTAATTACTCATTAATTAATCATTTTCGACATTATTTGCATTGATTTGGTGAAAATATTCATCTCCTGGAGAGATCTAATTGATCTAACAAGCATGGGATGGAATTTCTGAATTTGTGTGATATGAACGTGCATAGGTGAAATAGTAGTGGAGCTATGTTTGGAAGGAATGGGAATATGGAGACAATTTATGCAAGTGTGAATGGGGAGTCGTCGTTAGGTTTGGAAAAGTGTATGTCGTTCCTTTTACTTTGGAGAAAGAGGGCTGGAAATCTTTGTGGAAATTGTCTCGAGTTGTCTCCCACATCTTCCTCTTCTTTCCCCGATCTTCTTCTTTCACTTTCTTGTGAGTTTCTTGGAGGCAACTCCTTGATCACGCGAAGGGCGCATGCTAAACTAACTTGTGCCGTCTATTAGTTTGCTCCACCCGATTGTGTCGCGATCGCAAATCGGAGCAACTTTTATCGCCGTCGTTTTGTTCTTGCACCGATTCCGAGTGGCTATTTGCTTCGTTGACGTCGGTCCTTCTACCCCAACTACCTTATACGGGAAAGTCCTAGTCCTACCTACCTTTCTCCAACCATCTCGTATAAATCAATAGTGAAAATGAAACGAAATGAAGGAATTTCACCATTCCAAATGAAAACTGGTGAAAGTAGGTACAATGTAGAGAATAGATCTCACGTACCCAAACGACTACTATAGACATATACCTGTATGGAACATAAGGCAGTCAATGAACATGCCCGCATATCTGTGAATACGAATGACCGCGGTAATTAAATTAACATGTGTCATGTGTCATTTGCATCTATCACGCTCAGGTGTACCGCGAGACTTTAAATGTATGCAGATTCTAATATTCGGAGATTATGGAATGAAAATGAGACAATTAAAGTACCAAAAAAAATTCCCTCTCTCCGTACGGCTACGTGACCTGTTAAAGTCAGGTGCACCTCGTAAATTCCGAAACGCTCTGTAGCTGTCACGTGTCAGCTGTTACGTCCATTCAGGTGTACCACGTGATGCTAATTATGATTAAGCAGACCGTTTTTGAAATTGAAGTAAAAAATGCAGACGGAGCAAAGGAATAAAAGCTCAGGACATTATGCAGATTTTAATTTCCGGAGAATGTCGGGGGGAAAGGGGGGAATGAGAGCTAGCTAGCTTTCTCTGAGGGCCTTCGCCTTGGTAGAGTTTCTCCGGGGCCGGGTCGGGTTTTGTTCCAAACCCGGGTGATATGCATATAAGGAGGGTGGACCTGAATTGGTACGAACGAGCTGTGTAGTTTCATTTTTTTTAGGAAGCCCGGGTATTAGACATTAGAGTAGGTAGGTATAGTTTATATACATATGTACGTTACTTTAGTCACCTCCCCATTTTCCCATCTCTGCCCGAACCTCCCGGATTCTTCCTTTTCCTTTCACCCGGGTTTTCCTCCGAATCCGAGTTCTTGCTCATTACGTCCACGGACTCCAAGTCAGTCGCCGCGTCGACGACCGAAAAAATTTCTTCTCTTCCTCTTACTTATACTTACTTACTTACTAACTCCTTTACGTTTTTTTTTTGGTCCACACACACTACACTACTACACACTACCCGGTTTTTAGATACAAGCCAAGACAGGACACGACTAGAAGTTAGTCTTGCGCTGCTTTTCCTTCCTCCTTTCTCTTGAGAAAAGTTTCCGGGCGGGTCTTTCCACTAATTACTCTCCGCTCATTAGTGGAGCCGCCGGAGTTTGCCCAGAAGAAAAACTATTTAGTTGGCCCATCAGAATCATCAGAATTCCTCCTACTTTTACTCATTTATACCACCCGCACTACTTTCACCACCACTTTCTCCGCCACATTTGTTCTCAATAAATACAAATACCCGGGAAATTTATTACCTGCATCGGATGGAATTCTAAGAGACACGTGACGTGATTCAGAAAAGTTGTTGTTCACGAATATAAATTCTGCCATGCTCCTCAGAGTACAAGTATCACAAGGAACTAACAAAATTTCTTGTTCTCTTCAAAAAAGTGAAAGGAAGGAAGAAAGTGAAGAGAGTGAAGTTCTACGAGTACGATTATGAATGAATGAGTAAAATTTTTATATTGTCAAATTTGTTAGAGTAAATTTCTTGAATGTGATTCATTCTAATTTTTTGAATTTGAAAATCATCGTCATGTGTGTCTTCTTAATGTAATGTAATGTTGTAAATTATACGACTGGTACTAAACAAGTTAACGAAAGTTCCTATTTGTCGGTGCGACACTACTGCGCGACGGATCAATTACATAAAACAAGTGGATGGTATCGGAATGCTGATTGGATTCAACGATTGGTCTACTACTCTACTAGTTGTCCTAAGGTACAAATTTTACGCGCAATTCAATTAGTATACAAGGCAATAGTTTTAATTTTTTACAATTCAAGGTTAGTTTGGCGCGCGGGCCTTGAACATTTAATAATAAGTTTTTAGCGATTAGACATGGGAGTTTATTTAATTGAGGTGCATGAGAATCCCATTAATCCCAAATTAATATAAAAAAACCTCGATTATTTCCATTTCCTTACAATTAATGTTTGGTTAATACGTACAAGACAAAGGCGTGAAGGTGCGATTAAAGATATTAAGATCATCGTTTGAGGAAATTCCATAACATTATGGATATAATTATCTATACTAATAATGTTAAATTTTCTCACATTTGTACAATTAGTTTGTTGAAATGAGTGAGAATTATTATTGCGCAATTGAAGGAATACTTTTTCTCTATCTTCACACATGTAATGGTGAATTTAAATTTTGATAGTTTCCATTTCGTAAGCTATGACGCAAATGAACCAATTTTCATCCAAGTCCCAAACAATTTGAATTTTGATCTGTATCTTTTCATAATTACTGAACAACGGTTACTTGTTCAAAACCTTGTCAATTATCGAAATGTTGATTGAGCATCGTCGTTAGTTGTTATCTTTCTTTGTCTAACGGCTCTTTTATAAGTTTGAGTACAAAACCAACCAAGTACTTTGACATCCGACCATGCAATGTCAATCCTGTTGTTTGTTGTATCGTTTTTTCTTTGAATCCAACCCTTTACTACTTTACTTCCTTTTTTCTTGTAAGACCACACTTACGCTCTCATGTCATGTCATCGACTGAACTGACTTGCACATTTTATAGTTTAGTTCAAGTTCAAACAAGTAGTCAAGCCAAGTCAGTCAAAGCAAAGCATTCGGATGGATTGGGATTTTGCCTTGAGAATTTTTTTTAACACTTGTACATAAGTATTTACGCAATATCTACGACGAGTGGCACTGGCCTTACACGATACGCAATGTGAAATTGTAGGTATATCATCAAGTGACCAGTAGCTCTAACTGTATGAGATATTATGCCTCTTTTTTTTTACTTGTCTGTAGGAGTATTTACCTTTGACACGCGAAAAGGCAGTTCTTTCACACTTTGTGACAAGTGAAAGGGATGAAACTTACACACAAGGTACACTTTTCAGTTGTTCAGCTAGTTCAAGATAAACCCTACAAACCAATAACTGGTACAGGCTGTCACTACTACTTCACTGTGCTGATCGGTCGATATCACTACTACTAGGGGTATCTCTCCTAGGACACAAGAAACTATTTTCATTCTCGACGAAATAACATTGGATACACACAGCAAATGGCACATTTTTAACACTCGGCTAGTGTACCTTGTAAGTCTAGTACTAGTCCCACTACAGACACAGACGTACAGTAAATTGGCACGAGAAAGATTTTGTTGGGAGATTTGATTGTCGTTTTCCACTGTTCAGATGGGCTCCTATGATCAGAGTTTAAGTTAACATTTTTGTCGACTCTCTAGAATAGAGCCGGCGGGCGGTTAAAAAATTCATGCATGGATATTGTAATGGCCCTTGAATCAGGAACGAAGGAAGAAGAGAGGAGAAAAAAACGGAGAGAATTTGAGACTTGAGAGGCTTTAGAACTAAAGTAAGTAGACACAGGGGCGACGGGACTCTATCTCATTAGGCATTCAAAATGTGAAGGAAGGAAGAGAAAGAAAGAAAAGAAGCAAAGGGTTAGGTAAAGAGTGAGTTGGTTGTCATGGGAACCCAACTTCACTGCACTGCCTGTCAATGAGTTGAAGGATTCGACAGACAAGCACAAGAGTGCATATGGCAGGCATGAACTTGGACAGGACAGGGAATTGAAGTGAATTGAATTTTCGGTGGGTTCCGAATAAAAGCACTCGTAAAATAATTGAAGGGAATACTTTTGGAATTTTGGAGGGAGAATTTTTTTCATTAATAATGTCCACATCAGGCCGGGTTTATTAGAATTTAGCCGAAAAAGTCTTTCAGGCTGAATTTCGCCATAAAGGATAGCTCTGGCAACATTCGAGAACATCGTTAGTGCGATAAATAGGCGCCCTCTGGCGAAAATATGAAACTGGCTTTTTGTGTACTACATATTTGGATTTGGCGCTCACATGACACCCCTGGCGGTAGCTTCTGAGTAAGCGCGTATGAGAAGATTATAAATGCGCACGCGCAACCATGTTTAGGTGTAAGACGCTACGAGCTGTCGCCATTGCGCTCGCTGATTGACTCGTCGCCCCTTTTTAAATTGGAATGGATTAGTGAGCCAGGACTGAAAACCGAAGCACGATTTGCCAATCGTATTTTTTCATGCCTCAAGCTCTCTATAGTAAAGTAGAAAGTGGATAGAATACTTGCATGTGTATATCCCCTCCTCAACTAAGATTGCCGATTGGCACCAAAAATATTTTATGCAAAGCACGAAGGGGTTTTAAGCTGAGGACATGGATGGAATCTACAGGCGGGTTAGGAATAGGATCCCTAAAAAAACTGGCAGTGGTGGTGCTTAGGCCTAAAAAATCATTTCCCTTGAGCCACCTCTCCTTCCCTATCTACTCTCCATCGTTTTCATATTTTTTTTTTCTTTCCTCCAAAGTGATCATTTAAGCTAAAACGCCTCGGCGGATGAGTCCCGCATTTTCCCCAAACATTTCAAGCTCCAGGGTCAATAATTTTTCATAACAATCCTTTCACTTTAACTCCACAGCAGCGCATACAGCGCACCCAATATGCAATATGCAATATTATGATCCTCCGCTGGGCATTCCATTACTTTACCTACTATTTTGAGGTACAAATTTTATGTATGTAGTGCAGTGCATCGCATCGCACACCTAAGGATCGTTTAAAAAACTTGAGGTTAGGTGTTTCGTTTGATATTTTGGAAGGACGGAAGTGGGGTAAAGGTACGGACACGGACGTTGAGACCGAAACGGGTATATCCCGAAGAAAATGAACGTTCTAAAAAAACTACGTACTTCTCTTCCTTTCAAAACCCGAAGTATGTATAGAAAAAAAAATCTTTCTACTTTTGGATGCTGGGCTCTTTTTCTAAAGTAACTTAGCTTAGTACAAGAGATCTCCCCTTTTGGCAATCCTATGGCCTGACAGTATGTAACCACGATTGATTATTATAAAATACATGCGGCATTGAACTTATTTAGTCTTATCCTAGCTCCCTTCCTGTTCAGAGTCCCAATCCTGATATCGTCCCCTCGAACAAACGAAAACGATCATACCAAAGAATGTTGTAGACGAAAAGTTCCTATCCTGATTGAAATCTATACATAGCCAGTCAAAACTCAAATTCTATTACCAAAATGTCTCTAATGTAATAGGATAATCGAAATCAAAATCAAGGAAGCGAATCTTTTTTAAAAAAAGTTGGTTCAAAATGTAAATCAAATGGGTTATGTGCTAATGTGAGTGAGTGTACCGAGTTGTCGGTGCCATTCTAATCAACTTCGAAATCCAAAGTTCCTTTTACTCGCACAAGAGTTCCTAAACTGCGAAACCAAAAAGAAAAGTTTTGTTTATGTAAAATAATATCATAATTATTCCAGGTGTTTAAATTCCGTATATTTGAATTGTGACTATTTGGATTGGATTGACTTGTGTGTTTAATACTCAGTTTTTTAAACTAAAAATTACCATACAATTTGTACACATTGTCGTGCGAATGCCGATTGCTATTGATAAGGTCATCAGAAATGGATTCAAATATGTGAATGTATTCACGTTGTCGTTGTTGTGGATTTCACCTTCTGAGCATGACCGGTACGTAGAAATTACGAGCATTCGAATATTTTCAAAACTAAAATCTTATTTTTCTATGCTAAATAAGTAAAAGAAGTCTGATTTGAATACAAAATGAGGGATCTGATGATGAAAGAAGCTGCTAGAAGTCCTCATTAGAAATTCGACAACTTAAGCCAATGAATTACAACTCCTACGAGAATCTCACATTTTAGTTTCTTTCCGGTCTGTTCCTTTCCTTAGCATTGAATTTGAATTAAACGTGGAATTCTGGGATGTTTTGAAGATTCAAAATCTTGATTAAAAGTATGTCTTAGGGTGAGAAACAATAACTTCGCACGTCGCGACTCGCGACACAAGACTTACGAATCCCGATTACATAGAATAATTGCGCCCGAAGTCAAATTTAAAAGTCAAATTTTTTATGTATATATGTGTCTGAGATTGCGTCTCATTTTATTTTGTATTTGTTATGATGAACTTCGGTCGGATAAAAAAAATAACAAGATTTTCAGTTTGACTTGGAATTCATTATTTCCCTGATTATTTATCACCTTCGACTTCATCTTCAGTTCAACTAATGCAATGAGGAAATCCTATCCTCCTTAAATTCTTATCTAAATTCATAATAAATGTTTTGATTCTGCCAGCCATGTCTAGCATAAGCCTGAAAACTCGATTACCACCTTATTACAGACTACACAAGACTAGATTTTGAATTTAACCTTGGATTACCCAATCCCGTAGTACTATGTACAATGTACTTGAATACATTGACATCTAATCGACATTAAGAATTTTTTGGCTCGGCTTTTTTCAACATACCACTCATATGTATGTACGTATGTTTTTTCACACTTGAGCTCGGGACTGACATTGTATTATCATTAATTCTTGAGAAAAGTCAGTCGGGCAGAAGATGAACAATTTGATATGCATGGATGGATAAGAGTTTTAGACCTGGCAAAAAGAAACAAAACAAGTTTTTGGAGGCATTTTTTAATTGAAATGATTAGCCATTCTAATATGCTCGTATATACGAGAACTGACTGATACGCGCAACGCGCAATCCGTCCTCTGCAAATTTTCTTGACCGTAGAAGGTAGGGTTTAGTTTTTGGTCTCCAGGATACACGTTATACGAGTTGAGATTAATATTGCATTAAATTATATTACATGACTACATTACACGACAGAGACTTGAAGGAGTTAATAATTACTAAGAGTACAATACACAATGTATCCCATCATTCTAGTAATTTAATGGTAATAATAATAAGTCCTCGAGATCTTACCTATACGAATACGTACCTACGTGGGATTGCTTCGTCGTGATAATAAATATTTCATTTTTTATATTCGACATGATCTGAATATCCTAAGCACATCTTATAATGCCTTTGTATTGTAATAAGTCAAAGAAAAAAAAATCAAAAAGCCAGAGCCCAGATCCACCCACCTGGTTTCATTTAATTGCTTGGGGTTAATGAGTTGACAGGGCGGCAGAAAGTCATGAATATGCATGCGAGTAGTTGGTACGAGTTAACTACTAAAATATATATCTGACTGTGTTAGCCGCTTGCTTGAATCTGATCGCATTCACTCACCTTCTTTATTTCCCCTCCTCCTTTCATTCCTTGTTTTATTGGTGGCGACCCCAAGGGGGCCAATCATAATAGGTGTTACACACCGCTCTCAAAAGATTCTAAAATCATTCGGTGGAATTTGGGTTCAATATTTGGGGTTATTGGTGATATCATTCATTTGCGAATGTTGCCACCTAACGGTCATACTGACAACCTCAAGAACCTATTAATTTTGCGCCGTTTAGTCGGACCAGGAAGTCTCGAGACCACCTGTTATAAGCTATCTGGAATGTAATACAATCAATGAGTGTGTGTGTATTTGAATTCGATTTCACGTTGAATGATTGCATGCACAATCTCTGAATTGTAGTAGCAACTACAATACTGGCCTGAGCAGATTTTCCTACGAAAGATTTTTTTTTGCGGAATAGTGAAAGAAAAACATGTACTGAAACGGCCAAACGCTTTTTCGACGAAATCATCCAACTATTTCCAAAGTAAACCCCCCTGATGATGTCGCTGATATCCCCTTCCACTTAGGAAAGATAAAGTCGGCATTATTTTATTGTATTGCATTATGACTAAGATATGGAAGGTAAATTTGCCCGGATCTGTTCTGTAAGATGACGAAGACGGTCTAGGTTGGTTATACGGACCGACCAACCGACTAGTTTTTTTACGACATGTACTTTCAGCGTTGTTGTCAATGATCGATGTAGGAGGACATGTTGCTTCTTAAGTGACAACCAGACTCGGTCTTGACTTGACTTGACGTCAAGTCACTCCACCCTGATCGTATTGTTAACCGTCTAATTATATTTCTCTACCTTCTTACGACGACTACTTCTTACTACTTAAGGCAAAGACTGAAATTAACTGCCAAGCCCGCAAAAACTCAAAAGTTTTATAACGTCTTTGTTTATTGAACCCAACGTTGTTTGCTGCTGCGAAGTTTTTTTTTAATCGGCCATTACTATAAGTCATTGCCATTCCCCCTAACTCATTTCGATTTCTGCGGGGAGGTTTTAATGTATACATTTGTATTCACACTGTGAGTGCTAAGGTGTCCATTAATATATCTAAACTATGACGTCATCATTGATTAGGATATTGCGAATAAGTGCATGCATTCTTGTGGAATCTCCAAAATTCAGAAATTTGTGTAAGGAAACGGCGTAATGTAGTGATAACGAGGTTCGTGGGATTATTTTTGGGAAACACTGACTAAGTAGCACAGCACCCTAGGTTTGTTTGAATCTCTACCTCTACTGGTTAGGTTTTAAGGTTGTGCATTCGTTTTAATCAGCCGGGTCCACCTACATCATAAATCAGTGACAATTCATGGGTTTAGACCCACATCTCTACTTTATTCTTAACTTTCGGAGCTGGTTTTTGTCTTGTGAGACAATCCGTCCCATCGGATCCGGGATCCGTGGGATGTACTTGACGGGTAATTCCATGTTCATCCATTTGACAGTTTGTTTTCACATACTCTTTAGATATCGCCAGCTAGTTTGTAGCGTACCAACGTAGATTCGTATCTCTTATTTCTACAAAATTTTAGTATTCCTTCAATATGACCACAAAGGGTTGTTGATGAGATAAGGTAAGGTCGGTCGGCCGACCGGTCGGATTCTGTAGAACACATTAACATTACGAACTAACTGCTTCCTTGGTTAGATTTGAACCTTTTACGACATGAAAAAGGAAAGGTATGCTACACAAGGACCTAAGTAGCCCAAGGGGTCATTAGGCTACATGTATATCCTCCCAGGTGTACGGGAAGACAAAATGGCGTCAGTCACATATGCGTTTAAGTTTAAGCATAATGGCATGGTTTTCTTACATATTCTGAAGACGGGATAAGGTTAATAGTGATTACCCTCCTAGCCGTGGTCGTTGGATGGCATGGCCCGGTTTTCTGGTTCCGACTTGCGAATCCTGATGAGGTAGTGATCCTTCGTTCGTTGGAAATCATAATAAGGTAGGAGCTAGGTAACCTGATGGTTGAATGATTGAGAATTCTGGAGGAGCCAGCAGTTATGAAATGTGATGTGAGTGTTGAAGAATTTTTCGTAAGGTTTTGCGTACCGAATGAACCCAGGCATCGTGCTACCCGCGTTAAAAAATGAAGTTTGGGGTTTATCTTTTGGAGCAGGAGTAGTACGTAGTTTTTTCGGAGACTTCTTGAGTCTTCATTGAGAACACTCTTCAGCTTCATGCATATTTGATAGGCTCCTTGGGTAATCTTCTACACGACTCACTTCACCAAGAAGCGCTCGACGGATGAGAAGCGCGAGCGATCTTTGACGACGCGACGGCATCACGGCATCACTGTTCAAGCCTTAGCTCATATCATTATTATGAGTGAACCGAACCTTCTTTTCTTTTCGGAGACTTCTTTTTCTTACTTTTTTGGTTGAACCTACTTAGTCAGCATATACACCATGTATGTATGATCATGTACACTAAGGTGGTAGTGGGGGAAGTAGAAAGAAGGAAGGAAAAAAGGGGAAAAAAACTTCATCTCCAATTTCAAATTCACTCTTTTGATATGCAAGTAGGAGAGTCTACTACTCTACATGGTTACATTACTAGATGATGATGGGAGAATCTAGAATCTAGCAATAATGGCAAGGCATCCTATATACTCAGGTATATGCACTTTTGATCTGATCCTTTTCCTTACCTTTCATTCTTTCGATGCATAGGTAATCAGGTAGGATTCCCTGGAAAAACTAAGCCGTCCATCCGATCTGGCTTACACAGAGCATCTCGACCTGGTAGATGGGGCCATTGCCATTTGATAAATATATGCCGAAGGCGGATATAGGGGAGCGAAATTCAATCCTATATTTGAAAATTGCCGCCGGGAGTTTAAGATACTGTAACTCATTATGGTTTGAGGGAGGGTTTAGAGTATTAGGGAGAGCAAGGGTTCAAATCCTACTCAGAGCATGGCATTTTTCTTAATTTAATTGGATTAGGATATTCATTGATCCTATTAAATTTTACATTGTAAACTATTGGTAGACGCCATTTTGGTTAGTCTTCCCATTCAAAATGTGCACATTAGCGTAGCGCAGAGTGGACTGCAAGATATATTGTTGTTCACTTGGCAATCGCGATCCATTTTTAACTAATTGTGTGCTCAGAGAGGTGTGACTTTACGCACTTTTGCACCTAGTTGTCATCATCGTGTGGTGTCCTATATACAAGAAAATTATCAAATTTGCATGCTTTCTACTACTACCTACGTACCTGTACTTTGTCCTCGCCTTCTCATTCTCGCGATATTTTTATTGTGGACCACTACACAGTAAACGATGAGAAACCTTTAGATTTCACACTTACTTAGTTTTAAGTAAGCAGGAGATTTTTATTTTACTCGAATTGAATTGAATTGGGAGTTTATGTCTTGAAGTTTAACTACAATAATAATAATTTTAACGCTTAGCGGGTGTAGTGTAAGATAATGTACATGAGTAGTAATAATAACGGCACGGAATAATCATTTGTCACATGGAAGCCGTTTCTTTTGAAGAAAATGTCAGACAGATGTACACAGATGATTTTTAAAGGTGTAACTCGAGCAGCACTGACTCTAAAGCATTAAACTTTTTTTTTACTTATTTGCCGTCTGGAGTCATGCATGCACGTTCTACAGTAGTTATTTATTGTGTTCACTTAACAAACACACTTGAGAGTTTAAGTCTTTACTGTTAATGCTAATGCTGATTAGAGGACAAACCAAGTCGTTGTAGGATGGTCGGTCATAAAGGCTGGAGTTGAAGAACATTTCCCATTTACCAACTTCGGCACGCGTTCACATTCCAGAGTAGAAGTTAAAAATGTTCAAATAGACCTTTCATTGTCAGATCCGAAGCCAAAAAGAATCATTAATCAGATTCATTTCTTGTCTTTGCCTTAACGTAATATTAAAATTAGGAGAAGTAGCCGAGTTGCCATATTGTGACTACAGTGGGCTAAAAATAAAATTGAAGACTAGTTTTAATGTTCATTTAATGTTTCTGGCACTTTTTTGGCAAGTGGAATGAGGGAAGTTAAGAAGCGTGTCATTTTGATGTTATGTCGTTCTCTTCGTTCCTTCCTTGTGGAAATTCTTTTGGTCCGTCGAAGAAACAGATGAGAGGCGGGGCTCAAATGTCAGAACGTCTGATTCTCACCCGTGTAAATTTTTATCTATTTCTTTTCTGAAGTTTCAAAATGTCGGATTTAATTAGACAACTTGTCAGCTCGTATTTAGAGCAGAAATTTAGTCTGGCTAAAAATCTAAACCTTGGAATTAATAACTACCCTTTTCAAGAAAAAATTCAAGACTGCAAATTAAAACTTAAAAATTTGCATGTATTGAAAACTTAACAATATGTTTTGATGAATCTCACTCATTTTAATTCATTACTTGTTCCCATTGATTACTCAATGCTGTAGTGGTACCTCCGTGAGTGATAATTACAATTCACGAGAGAACCGTGCGATATTTTCAGCGATTTTCGATGAAAATGATTTATTGTCGTGTCATTCACCGAAACAGCTGTAATATATTCGGATGTTTTTACCGTGAGCACGCATTGAGTGTAAGACGGTCATCAAAAAACTTAGCTTTTATAAAACACGTGATCATTTCTTTTACTATTCGATCTAAGGATTAATTGCAAATTATATGAAAGCCAAGCCCAATCTGTCAAAAATGTATCACGTAGTTCGTTTGTGAGCTAAATATGATTTGTTAATTTATCTTTTGTGGAAAATATGTAAACGTGTGTATGCATGTGTATTATAATTTTTGCGGAATTAGAAGTAAGTTTGAAGGTTACTCATTTAGTAGTTCTTTTATTTAAACAGAACATACAGAAAATTCCACAGTATTAGGAAGGGAAGAGTTGTGCTTGTGCGGCGTAGTTTAATGTTTCCCTTTTTTAATAATTTTAAATATGATGTCGTATTTTGTATATACAAGACTGTACTCGCTCACATTGTGTGAGGATTATTTATGATTATTACTCTCCATCATTAGCTGATTGGTTGGCACATGAGAATAATATAACATCCTGTGCATGGTACGGTGTATACATTTGAGGTCGCGGAGAGAACTAGCTACGGTTTGGTTTAAATGAGAGTAATTATTAGTTAGTTAGTTCATGTACGAAAATTAAAAGGGATGTTGCGTAAATAGTAAATTGTAAATGATCTGGTAGATATAGTGGTAGTTCTACTTGTGTTTGAAAGGAAACACATGTAAAATATAATATAATGACACATCTGGCAAATCATGTATACGTACACTGTCCCTGATTATCATTACATGTGTGATTATTAACGATTTATATTTATTTTTAATCGTCTTTCCCGTCCTCAGTATTAATGAGAGAGAATCACCTTTGTACACTATTCCTAATTCCATGTTAAGCTGGGTCATTAAAAACAGCCGGCAAAATTATGAATGATAAAGCTAAATCTGGTGATGATGACGTTCGTTCATACCTTATGATACCGCAGAATTTTTATTACTACCATGGATTAATTTTAATTTTAATTTCATGGGAATTTGAGCAGAACACTTGCTGATGGATTAAAACATGTATCTAATTGCAAATAACTAACATATTTTAATTTCAATTAATTTATTAGACTCATGATAGACTGTTCAGTACGTGGAGTTTTGTTCAAGGTACAACGTGGCAATTTCTACTTCGATTCATTTTTTTTGTGAATTTTGTTATGACTAATTCAAGTACGTGTACAACGCAAGGGGTTAACTCAAAAAGGTATTTAATTACATTCAGTTCAGATTCAGATAGAATAACCCTGATTATTAGTTACAAATTTACTCATACAGAAACTGTACAACAGGTGGCGTGAGCTTGGGGTTAGATTATAGGGGCGGAATCATTGAGTTTGGTTTAAGAAAATCAAGCTCTATGACATTTTTGTTATAAATTGGCCTTTGTGCAATTTTACAAGTTTATTTTGAAAAAAGTAAGTGCAGCAAACCAACCACGTGCCGAGGTTTGTTTGGAAGAATTGTGCATGAAATTGAGCTTTTGCTTCCTCCCATGTGCTAGTGTTTTATACGCTTACTACTACAAACTACAACTTTATTTTTATTTTTATGACTCACAACTGATCCTTCCCTTGTAAAACTAGACGAGAATATATAAAAGGTATATGGGACATGTTTTTATTTGTTGGCAAGCACGTAGCAGAAAAAAAATTCTATGTACGACCATTTCAGTTACAGTATGAAACCATTGGACTCAATTCATTTAATTTACATCTCTAAGTCAGTCTAAACTAAACTATGAATAGCTAAATACACGGGTATTAAAAAAAGGAGGAGGAATGCACAGATTGACTGACAGCCAGGGTGCCTTAATGGATGAAAGAGTGAGTGTATACATGCGTGCATATGGGATCATTTTCAAAACGGACCTACACAGACGGACACTTCCCCCTTTAAATAATCCAAGGCAGAAGAAATAGGAATAAAAAGGCAATCAAATTATGTGAGTTTTTGTTAGTATTCACAAAAGTAAAAAACCAATTATTGATATCCATTACCACGACATAGAGTGAGTACAAAGGAAGAGGGTGTTAAAAATTTGACTCCATGAGTACCCCTATTATTCCAGTCGTCCAGGCCCTAGTGTTGTTTAATTACACCAACGTCGTTCATTTACACATTTGGTTTCATTGGACCACTCGATATGGAGATAGATCAAGGGTCCTCGTATTCATTATGTTTTAATGACTGTTGATGACGAGCTTAAACTGTCATATGGAAGCTAGGATGCGTCGGCGCGAAGATTTGACCTTAAAAGTTCAAATATTCCCGCGGAAGCAAGGATTACTGAACTTCAATTACCGGCGGGAGTGTTCGAACAATTCATTTCTCAGACACTTGTTTCAAAAGTAAGAGTTAACACAAATGTATAATTCCTTTGATTATTTCAGATGGAAAATTTTGAGTGCGTGGCAACAAGCTTTGAAAGATAATTAAGGGAAACCATAATTAAGCTAAGAAATATATTAAATTAAATATTGCATGCTAAGAAGGGGTGACTGAGGATTAAAGTAAGCTTTGCAATTTTTTTCACACATGGCGTGTGGTTAAGTTATCCTACTAATAGGCACCTATATGATGGTGGTCGTAGAAATGGGTTAACCTTAATGTAATATTATAATGTGTAATGTAAATGTTTAATTCTTTTCCTACCGCCAAGACGACGACTCACGTAATGTGTGTAAGGGATGAATGTAACTTATGGGTAAAAGTTAACGTTTTTAAATACACCTTCCACTTGTATTCCGTTTGCATGGTTCGTGGTGATGTTCAGACAACCATACCATACAAAAGTTTTTTAAGAGTTTTTAAAGTTTTACAGAGAATAATTGAGAGAGACCGAAGGAGTCGACTGTGTAAGATAGATGTGAGTGAAATAACATCACATTACATAACAGTGGCAATTAAGTCTTAGAATTGATGGTAAAAAAATACACTCATTAAGCGTGTACCTTCATGAAAATCGTTTTTGTTCCTGCATCCGGTGATTAATTTCTGTGGCCAATGACATTCACTAGGTACGGGTACTCGTAGGGATGAAAATGAAGTTAGTTGGGCTTTGAAAGGCTTCGGTGAGTCGAGTCGAATAATTCCAAACTGTAGTAGTGTACTTAGGGAAACATTATTTTAGGATTCACGTAAATGAGGAACCTTACAATTACAGCTGACTATAAAAAAACAAACTCGCAAATTTTGTGTAAAACAAAGGAATTAATACTACATGTATATAATTATTAAGGAAATTATGTGAAACAAATCTCTTTTTAATTTTATTGCAAGATGAGGAGAGGAGTAAATTAAGAAGGCCCTAATGGGTGCCCTTGTGGAACCCCTAAAGTCGAGCATGTTTTATGCAAATTCCATCCATGTAACTATTCAAGAAACTACTCAAGTGATAATTTTTGTACATTTTCGTTCAGGTTCACCAGATCTTCCAATCATTATTATTATGACAATAATATAACAATGCAATGATGAGGAAGTTGAGAAGAACTAGTCCGTAGAATATAACCGGTACACCTTATAATACAAGCCAATGGTAAATGGCAATGAAATGACTTTGAAGATTCTTAAAAGTGAATTGAGAATCCTGATAGCTTAGAAGTTAGAGTAGATAGATACCGATGATATAAGACACGGTAGACATGGTTACACAGAATGCATGATTGGTTTAGAAAATTAGTTTCACAACACAATTATTCTTCGGTTCAGAGATTTTTACTCGACTCGAATCCTATCCTCGTAGACTCTCATCATCATCATCTTTGTTCTGTACACTGTAAAATAAAATAACACTGGCAGTTGTAGTCAGTCACTGTACACATGGACATGTCCTCTGCTACTACTATTTCTTCTTTTCTTATCCTTTGTCGTCGTTGTCATGGAGATGACGACAATCTTGACATATAAGTAGTGCCGTGACTGTAGTACAAAGTACGTGTGAACTGTGGGAGTGATTATGGAATACTTCATTATTATCAGTAGCAGGTACTACACGAGACGAGAGTATAATTTTTCTACAGTTTTTGTTGAAGAGAAAAGACAAGTGAAGTGATAAATTCCTATATACTGACGACTCCTATTCAAGATAATCCCTCTGTTTTATAAGAATCTTTTTTGAACGTCAACTCAACAAGTAATTTTTAAATCAGCCATGCCCTGATGCTAGTAGTCAACTCAAGTAAAGTGGAGGATAAAGTTAATTCGAGGGGAGATGAAAGAATAATTCACACCAATTTAACTCACTTTTTTAACAGATAATTTTTTTTTACTTCATGACATGCCTAGTCTGACTTGTATTTTTATTAGAAAAGACAAGGCAGGGGTTTGGCTACACTTTAATGTGTCAAGTTCTCACCACCCACGCAGTGTAGTGTTTCGAAACCTCAAGCGTTTCGAAAACTGGGGCAATTTACCCCCTTTTACTGAAAAAACGAATCTTAAAATTATTTTCCGCAAAGTAAAATATTTTTATTTCGAAAATTTATTTTTATTAGCCAATTATCCACCAACCCCTCACATAGTACCCCTATTTTCGACACAGAAGAGCAATTGCGTATAGTTGAGCATAAACCTCAAGTCATTGTTGCAATTATTTTTCTAAAATAATTTCCCACTTAATTGAACCTACAAAAGGAAAATTTTAGGCACAAGGTGTAAGAATTTTGAGGTTTGTGGTCTGTGTGGGTGATTAAATGTATAACTACATTGAATGTGAAGTCATTATTCGTTAATTTCGGGTGGCTGGGAATAAATGAATTTAGCAGGTGTAAGCCATTACCTAAATCCATTGCGCTCTTGCAAAATATGTGCAAAGTGTGAATGTGTTTTGAGTCTGTTCTGTGGTCATATCGATTCATTTCGACATCCAATTAGATTATGGAGAATACAGCAATAAAGTCGATTTTACACGGCCAACATCACAGCATATTCTTCATGGCAAGTAAATTGGTAGCCAATCACGGGGGGTAAATATTTAAGCATACTGTGCATCTACAGTGTATGTTTTTGTAATAAGGTGGTTGGTCAAAATTGGGAAATAATTTTCAATTTGGACTCCTTAAACGGAAAAGTTAAACGTTTTGGGGTAAATAATGTCATTCTCGATGTTTGCATTGCTAACACATTTCACACATTATTATTTCCTTCTCCCTTCCGCAATCACAATTTTTGACAAAAGCAAGTTGATTTTAATTTTGTGACCAAACCATATGACGTGACATGGACACAAACCAAGCAGATGAAACTTGGGACCAGTTAATCCTTACATTTACATTATACCCATTAATTTGCAGTATGGGGGAAAATAAAACGCACGCTAAAGCCAAATCCAGAATTGTTTGTACTTTATATTATTAGTTACTTACATTTAGTAATTTTCCCAACCGTATAAACCGGATGACACGCAATATCTAGAGCCGAAAGACTTCACATATATATAGTACTCATTTCATTTTAGAACTTGGACAAACGATGATGTAATTATGTTCCTTCAGTAGTCCCATACCGACCAACCAGGGCTTCTAATTTTTGGGCATTGCTTTTGATACTTCGTGTTTGTCTTCTATAATTATACGTACGTTGTTCGGACGTGAAAGTTACCAATTTATTGTTGTATTTGGAGCAGACTTACATTATATTCCGACCAGGAGGACGGCACGGCATGAGATTCATAATTATTGGGGAAAGGAACCAAAAGTAGTACAATGGGGACATGAAATGAGTTTCATTCATTATAGTTTTTCAGTATACAGAGGGTGAGTGAGGCAATATGTACTATTTTTGGGGTAGGAAGTAAGAAAGTACATAAATGTTGTACCACCGCTCGGCTATATCAATTCAGAAAACCCGAATCCTAAATCCGGGCACTTTTCGATTGCTTTAGCTATGGAGGTTGGTAAAACCAATTTAGTTTAGTTTTCAGGATAGTAAATACATATAGTAAGGACTCGATAATAAAACCGAAAGAAGGTGCATAGAGTGCACGCTATGCTCTTCTTCCTTCCTGACATTCCCCATGTTGAGAGGCTAGATTGATATGGATTGCTTTCCCAGTGCCAAGGAAAATTGCTATTTATGACATTTTGATGTTCTACTGCATGCATTTCAGTCCATGGCCCACACGTTTAATATTTATTGACTTTATTACACGGCGTATTACTACGTTCACGTACTCATGTACTACATCATTTTAGATTAATCAAGAAAGAAAGACCAACATGACGTTTGAATTTGAGCGCGGGTATGAAATCTTACAAAAGCCCTAGTGCGCAAGCTCGGATGTAATAAACATTTGAGCGCCCGCCCATGCGCGCCACAAAACGAAATAATTCATAGAAATAATTTCTATGTACCGTTTCCAATTTTGCACTTAAAATGACGTCATATGTTCTAAATGTGTGGCCACAGAAGTGGAATGGTAGTTAGACGTTGGGTTACCCGGGTGCGGTGCGGATGTTCTATTCTAGAAAAAATTGTCATCTCTATCAGTCAGTTTAGTCCCGGCTGGTAGATACTCAAATGTAGGAATACTAGTAGAGATAGTAAAACTGGTGATGGAAGAAAACCCCTAAAAATGAAAATGAGGCAGCTGATATGAAATTGAATGTGATTTTTATGCAAAATGTTGTTCAGTTACAACAAGTTAGTTTTGAAGGGACGCGACGGTCATATTCTGCATTGATATGGACCACGCGAGCGGGCATTATACTATCTGTAACCCGGGTGGTGCGGTTATATTTTGCCGTTACTCCTTTTTTTCATCCAAGATTCACAATCAGAATAGGATAAGAGTGAACCCGCTGCTACCACTTGGGTATGGAGGACAGATTTTCTATAATAATACTATGACACTTTCGTTGTTGCAATTGGTATTCGTATTATTCCTATTGTTTGTGGCATGCAAAATGTGTACTAAGGCAGAATTTATCTGAAACTATCTAAATGGCTGATCCTCCTGTCCCATCCATGTCATTTCATTATTAGACAAGCCCAACATTTATTTTGTGCAATAAATTTACTCCAATTGATATAGGGAGACAAAAAATAGACGGGAAGTTAGCTGTAGCTAGCTAGGGCGACAAAAACTTAAATGGCGGCGGTTGGACTAATTCAAACCTATTACTAATAGGACAGAGGACGGACTTTTTTTTGTTCATTGTTGGAAATCAAAAGTATGTATGCGTTGTGTAATGAATTCATTGAATTCATTCAGATATAGGAAAGGTTGTCGAATTTTTTTATCATACCAAAAGACCAACCAAATCGAATGAATGAGAGCGTCCTGGGATATTAACCTTAAAATAAACCAGTAACATTTAATTTAAAACTTTGCCTCAATGGACTTTTTCCGGACACAGTATTTATTTAGCTTTACATTTTATGATTTTTCCCAGCACAGTGCGAGCGACGTAAGGTCACCCGGACGGAATCTATTTTTTGTAAAAGGAAATGTTGATGACTTCATATTTAAGGGTTAGAATGGGAGCAAGAGCACCCGAAAAGTTAGTCCAAGTTTTTTTTGGGGCCTTTGAGATGCGTGTGCTGTACTGTACCGCTTCAAAATTCATCAAAAATTGAAACTATAAATCAAAGTTTTTGAGAGAGACCCAGTTCACAAACCATTTACCATGATCTTTCAATAAAAATGAAGGCAATATTTTATCCTGGCATTGGGAAATGGAGACACATGCATACTACAGACTTTCATGGCATATCCAAAGTTACAAACATCTATGTAATTGAATGTGTAGTCAGCACACCGGCACCACTGGCACACGGCGCGTACACCCTAAGTAACATACTAAGGGCGGATGTGGACCCTTTTTTTCTCACAATACAATAAATTGAAATAAAAATCGGGAAGAAAATGGTAGGATTTGTAATCTTCTAGTTCGTCTATCCACACACGCACGACTCGATTAACTATTGTAATTGTACAATGGTCAGATTCGGCTGATTTTCAATTTAAAATACTTATTTTGTGTGAGACTCCTTATCGATCCGATAATATCCGTGGCTTCGGTTTTGTCGAAAGTGGGGTCCTGGGTTCAAATCCGAGGATAAATTATTTTGATCAATTCGACTAAGAAGTAAGCAAGCGTGTATTTGGGAATTTTCTGCGACTGTATTGTTGACCCTTCTGTACGACACAATATTCTATAATTACGAGATGGTCCTCGATTTACTTCCCAATGCTACCCGTATATGTCGTTGCGATAGCCCAATCGATCGTGTCTCGGGTTATAGCATGCCATGCCCCGGGTTCAAATCCTACCTTCCTGAATTTGAGTGTTTATTAATTATCTTTGTTTTATTATTTACAGAGAGACGAGGGACTCTGCCGGTGTTGGTGACGGGGGAGAATGGTTCAGCGGTCACTCAAGAAGAGACACCTTGCAATTTTTGTCTCAACGACTGTTCGGTGGTGATCAGAAAATGGTTCCAGGCATTGAAGCAGCTCAGCTGGTCAAGTACAAGTATAATTACTGCTAGGGCCCGACGGTCATGGAAGCATTCGTCGCGGTTGCTACAGCACAGGGCGATGACTCTTCACTCTCTCAACCGTCACTAGACGTCAGCTCAGCCTTCAGTACCTCCTACCGCTCCGCACTTGCCAATAAAACTACTTCCAGTAACAACAACGCCACTACCCCACAAACCACGCAAAATAACAACAAAGTCGGTAAGGGCGCACTTGACCCAGTATCAGCAATTGCCGCTGCGGCGGCTGCTGAGAGGACAAGTCGAGCAAATAATAATAGTACAACAAACTTTGCCCACTTACTGTCCTCTCATCACTTGCACCCTTCCGTGACCTCTGCCCTCTCACGCCGGGACCTCCTGGATAACGGGCATTACTGGAAATATTTAGTTGGGGATGCAGGGGCGGCAGCTCTAGCGGCAGCCGCAGCCATCAACACCACTACTAGTAATTTAAATTGTAATCTCAGCAACACGAACAGCAACAGCAACAAAATGGTTCCACAAGAACCAGCCCCGACGGCGACGGGTAATGAGTGTGCCGTGTCCAAAACACCCTCCCCTTCAGGGGAACAACAAATCTCTATCTCTGATGCCAAGAGGTCTAAATTGTTGTTACCGGAAGGTGGCGGAGCCGACGGTTTTCAAGTTCCTAACAGTAGAAAGATGAGTAATAGTGGGTCAGTGACGGGGGCAACCCCCCTCTCTACCACTGGTGGGAGTGACGTGGAACATTTTGATGGACGAATAGTGTACAATCCAGATGGGTCGGCCTACATCATTGATGACTCGGAAATGAGTGAGGAAGATGGAAGTTTAGACGTTCCACATTTGGAAGGTTGTATTGTGGATGGGCGAGGGATGTCCCAAATCCCACCCATACCCCCCATCGCATCCGCCTTCTATGTGTCCCGTAACCCTGCCCTCTACTCTGCTCTCTATGGCCAAGCCTACTCAAATCTCTTAACCGAGAAGAAAATAGTTCCTGACATACCAATTATGCATAGTTACAGGGTCTACACTTGTCGTGATAATAAAAGTGGTGATACGGATGATTTGAGTGCAAATGCGACAACGTCGGCAGCGACATCTGCCGTCGGCGGGGGTATTGAAGATGAATTTGAGGATGAAGGGGAGGGGTCTGCGGCAGATGAGGAGGAATCTGAGGCTGAAGGGGAGGGGCGTTCTCCCCAAAGGTCACGACCTCCAAAGAGCCGTGTGAAAGTGGTAAACAATAACAGTAGGTCAAATTTTGGCCCCATGTCAACGACCAGCGCAATGGAATGTTCCTCGGTTCCTATCAAACCTATTCTGATGTGCTTTATTTGCAAGCTCTCCTTTGGGTACACAAAATCCTTTGTGGGCCATGCCATGGGTGACCACTCCTTGAT
Source organism: Protaphorura glebata (assembly GCA_034694305.1). NCBI lineage: Eukaryota > Metazoa > Arthropoda > Collembola > Poduromorpha > Onychiuridae > Protaphorura > Protaphorura glebata. Next base: position 51,146 of record JAQFYE010000091.1, read on the forward strand.
ACTCACTGACCAAGAGAAAGACATTCTCAATCAGAGAAATGTGTCTGCCATCGTTCAAGCCGTTGGAAAAAATAAAGACCCACTCATCTCATTTTTAGAGCCCATGGGTAACTCAATCGGCGGCGTCAATTTCAATCGCGGGCGTGAGGCTCCACTGACCTCGACTGCTTCATCTATTGTTCCTATTCCTAATCTCCGAAATGTCGTCAACAGGCTCAATGATCTTCCACTCCTTCATTCACAAACTCCGAATCGTGGGAGGATGGAGGTTGATGAAAGTTCGGGAGGAAATTCTAATACGGCCATGAACCTCTCTGGGGTCAATCGTGACCCTTCACCTCAACACTCAGTTCTTTTCTCACCCAGATCTGAGTTGAGCACTGATCGTGAACCCTCAGCGACTCCTACGTCATCCCTAATAAATCCCATGACAAAAATCAGTGTGACCACGAATTTAAACCTGGGCGTGGATTTGACCCGAAAAAGTCCGAATAGTGGGAGGAGCAGCGTGAGTCCGGACACGAGTGTCAGCCCACTCCCGATGAGCAGTACTCCTAACCCAGGGCAAAACCAAGGTCAAGGCCATGGCCACGGAACGGTGACAAGTCCGAATGGATCTCAATTTACGACGGCCAATAATAATGGAGCGCCACCTAATTTCATGACAGGGACAACGATTGGTGTATGTCCAGAACACATGAATGGAAGACCAAGTGGGGTAGACTGTCAAAAATGTGAGTTGATTCTCAATTCATCTCGCATGGGAGCTCTCGGGAGTCTTCATACTCGAAATTCATGTAAGACGCTCAAATGTCCAAAATGTAACTGGCACTACAAGTACCAAGAAACATTGGAAATTCATATGAAAGAAAAGCATCCGGACAATGAGACATCATGCATTTATTGTATTGCTGGACAACCACACCCACGCTTAGCACGCGGTGAAACCTACACATGTGGCTACAAACCATACCGCTGTGAAGTGTGTAATTACTCAACGACGACGAAAGGGAATTTGAGCATTCATATGCAATCAGACAAACATTTGAACAATATGCAAGAATTACAAAATGGCGGCGTCCCACCACCAGAGTCAATGCATCAAGCTGTTACCCAACAACAATCATCTGGACCTCATAAGGGATTATCTGGGATGAGTCCATCAGCCGGTGGTCATGGTGTCAATTCTGGCGGGGGTGGTGGCGGTGTAGGGCCAATGAATAATTCAAGCTCAGGAGGTAGCTCTCAAGTCAATCCAAAACCAAAACCAACATTCCGTTGTGACGTTTGTAACTATGAAACGAATGTGGCAAGAAATTTAAGAATCCACATGACAAGTGAAAAACATACACATAATATGATGGTACTTCAGCAAAATGTGAAGCACATGCAACATTTATCTGCTCTCCAAGCTCAGGCTCAAGCCCAATCACCATTTGACCCAGCGACGGCAGCTCTCTTACAATTTCATCCGTCATTGGCCGGTTTGGCTGCAGCCGGTGGTGGTGGACAAGCTGGGGATAAACCAGCTGCACACACTGAAGCAGCCCTTGCAGACATGGCGTATAATCAAGCCCTATTAATTCAAATGATGACTGGAGGTCAATTACCACCACACATTCCACCCGAATTAGCCCCACACATGGACCTTGGATTAAATCCAGATACTATGGAACCACCACCAGAACCACCAGATCCAAATCCAAATCATCTCTTCCAATGTTGCGTGTGTACATCATTCCATACGGATAGTTTGGAAACGCTCTCTCATCATTTGACTCAAGACCGGACCAAACTCCGGGAACAAGAAATACTAGTCTTGGTGGCTGGGAATTATATGTGTAAATTATGTTCTTACAAAACAACTTTAAAAGCAAATTTTCAACTCCATTGTAAAACAGACAAACATCTTCAACGTCTTCAACATGTCAATCATATTAAAGAGGGTGGAGTAAGGAATGAATGGAAATTAAAGTATTTGAGCATGTCAAATCCAATCCAAGTCAGATGTAATGCTTGTGACTACTACACAAATTCAGCCCATAAATTACAACTCCATGCAGCTCATCAACGCCATGAAATCAGCGTTCTCATTTTCAGGCATATTCAATCTCAAGAAGGTTTAGTCCATGAAGATGCAAGAATCTTTGCTTGTGCACTTTGTGGGTTCACAACCAGGGTCAAACTTCAACTCCTTCAACATACCAGGTAAATGCTCTAAAGAAGTTATTAATTAATTTTGTTTTGGACCGATTTGAAGACAAGCAAAAATTTTTGGCAAACGTTTAATTTCTTTAGCCGAGAAAAGTGAAAATGGCGGCCAATAAGCCGAAACACGTGCACCTGCGCATAGATAAGGCCGCTCATCCGTAATTAATGGAACCTGAGTAAAAATTCACGAGCTTTCATAAATGGTAGGATTATGAGATACGAGATACACCTTGAAAGAGCCAAACATAGGCGGTCCGTCCATAAATTACTAGCTTTACCGGGTGGTAGTTGTGATTGAACTATACCGGTAGGAGTTAATCCTTTAACTAAATTTCCTTAATGATGAAATACGATTAAATTTGCTCTTTGAGCTTGAACTCCGACATACGAGTCAACAAAATTTGGACTTTGTGAGTAGGCGTCGGTAGCTTGCACAGAAAAGTTATTAAGAGGGATTTTCAAATTCCTGTATTCACGCCGATTATGATGCGCAGAAAAAAAGGTGCAGCTAGGCTAAAGAGGTTTTTCTCACGTGAGGTTTCTCTCAGAACAGAGTACGCGACAATCTTTGTCCATACATTACCAGTAAATACTAATTATTGGTTGTGTTTTTGAAATATCTACAATGAATGTATTAATTTGATTCAGATCTCTGAAACATTTACAATTGGAGCAATTGCATAGTCTCCAAAGACGAGCAGAGGGGAAAGATGGTCAACCGGATTTGAACCAAGTTTTTCGGGTTTTGGAACAACCAGACTCGGACTCACCGGGCCCACAAACTACGAATCACCATCATCAACAACAACAACACCATCATCCTCATCACAACAATTCATCTGACGTCTCACCAAATTTTTACAACAATGACCAAGGTGAGTCCGACCATCAAAACTTGTTTTCTGTAATTACGTTGATTTGTGAGTTAGTTCAAGCAAGTAGGCATTACGCATGCATCAGAGGTTTAGGTTCATTTCATTGTTACGTTACCAGGGATGAAGGGGCAAAAAGACAACTAAGGGTTCACTTGACAAGAACGGCAGGGCAGTAATAGAAATTGTCACTTTATGCAAATTTAAGGGTGGGTTTTAGAACCATTCAAGGCACTTGACAACAATTCTGGTCTGAGCACACACACACACACTCAGCCTCAGCTCAAGAAACTTGCCTGCCTGCCTAATTTAATTAATCACTTGAAGAGAATTAGTGTGAATTGTTGGGCTTTATCTTTGACTCTGAGAGCTGTTAAACTACACTCGACGAGGTTTCAAATGGGCGATGGGCATGTTTTAAATGCTGGGGTCACTCATAAATATTCTACCGTGTACCTGCCTAAGCAATGGCAATGGCCAAACCAAGGTGCAGTTCAGTTCAGTCCGGTCCAGTCACTTCATTCTAGCTTTAAAGAATAACAATGGAGATGCTATTAACTAATAGGGTGTTTCAGTCTTTGAAGCGTTGACACTGCAATGCTGGGTTTGGTGACTTTTGTCCGCGTGGTGCCATACGGCGCAGAGACATATAGGTGTTGCTGAACAACTTAAATGGAGATAATGGTTTTTTTTTAATTGGTCAAATATTTCAGAGCTAACTGTTGCAGAGAAACTGATCATATTGGATATTTAAACGTACTAGATAAGAATCTACGATGCTATTATGGTTTTTAGCGCACGTCCCTAGCGGTTTACACAAAACAACACTATTTCGAAGATTCCCGCCAATTTTTAACGTTTAATCAGCACAGTCGCGTATTTCGACGACTTATTCCGCTCGACGATTAGCGGAAAAAACTACTATTTTCTAAAATCCAAACCTACTTTTAACGCTTCGTTCGTTAAATCGTTTCGTCATAGATTCTTCCCCGAAAGCTCAAATCTAACCTTATGTTCAGGTGAAATATCGGCGATTTTGCAGTATCTTGTAGTCAGCACTCGAAACATTTGCCACCACGTGTTCACTCACATAGATACTTGAAGGTACATGTTACAAGTACTGGAGTGACATTTTTTGTTGGCGGATTTGGTGTCGTTGTCGTTGGTGTTTGTAAGACGAATGGCAGTGAAGAGCTCCGTGTCAGGGATTTACGAGTCGTCGACTCGTGTCGCTGAAAATGTGACAAGGATGCACCCCCACACCACAAAAGGCTTGCAAGCAAAATTCTACCGAATGCATGCATAGTAGTGTTTTTTTACACAGTTTTTGTAACTTTAGATGCACGGAAGGCAAGGGTTTTAGTTTTGACTTGGTTGTTTAGGATTAGGCTTCGAAAACCTGGAAGATAAGGCACGGTAGGAACAATTTCTAAGCTTAGAAGGTAAATCTTCTACACATGGGCAGGTGGAGACACTGCAACTGGAAGGAAATATTTTCACACAAATATTAATGGATCTTGCAATGTCATTTTTCCCTGTCCAGGATTTGTCACATAAGTTAAGGCCTAAGCCTATCCACCTTGGAACTACGAGGTGTCGGTATCGCAGTAGGTGTTACCCAGCAGTTTTGTCTTGAATTCTGGAATGCTGTCCATATATGAACATAACAATGGAATGGGGTAAATTAGGTGCATGTTTGTCTGACAAGGAACTCCTTTCACATGTGAAACTGCGATACAGTACAGGATTGTTTCCTTGTCAGTGTGAGGCAATTTTATTTCGATCTCACATCAATGAGTGACTTTGATTTTTGAACTTCCCGCGCACTCAGGCCGCCTTCATGTCGGCAGTGTCGGTCCACGGTCTTTGTCTCTAAAACCGTTTCTAATCCGTGCAGAAGTCCATTCAAGGGAATAGAGGGAATTAGAATTAGAATTAGAATTAACTTGGACATGGAGGCTTAGATTTTTTCCATACCAGCATGCCTCCCCGTCTCATTTACAATTAGTCGTCGTGTTAAGAGGTGATGAGAGAAAACGGCTTCTGTACTTGTACATAGTTTTTTCTTCGTCTTCCTAATGGGTTTTCCTTGATGAGATCAAAATAAAAGAGTCACGGATATGCATGCATAGAAACATTGCAGTCCCACTGCACTGCCAGGATATATCATCTCAAAGTTCAAATTAATTTTCATCATAGCTATGCCAAAGAATAGAGAATTCCCCCTTATCCGCCAGTTCCCACGCACTCCAGGGAGTTTCAACCAAACAGCATACCATCATCCAAGTGAGAAAATGACATGCAGGTTTTTAAAAAAATTATTGCTTAGGTTATACATAGAAACAGAAACTGCAGTCCGAACAGCATGGGTTCACCTGCAAACCACTATTACTGTTCTTGCACTGGTTTTTATTATTCAGTGGATTTTTCTCCCCATATTATTCAACTATTGCATTTAATAAATGATGTTAACATCTGATAAAGTATCACGTGTAAAATTGAGCCAATTCGCACAGACCGAAAATTCCACATAAGGTGTAGGCGGTATCCTTTGGCCTTTTCGCGAAGGAATCAGTTCCATATGTTATATACGAATTGGGAAGTCAGCCTGACCTGGTAGAATAGAATAGTATTCATGAAAAGGGATTTTGTATTGTACAAACGTAGACATTTACATTTGATTTCGTGTTTAGAATTATTACCTGTCTGTTTTCTGTTCAAAGTGTAGGCACAGGCAGTGCGGTCTTGTATAATAAATTGGAGGTAATACCCTATAGCCTGATCAAGTGCAATTAATGAGTCATTTTTTGAGGCTAACTGCATGTTGGCAGTAGCAGGTCGCATGGATGGGAAACAAAGATTTAAGTTATGCATACAATACAGGATGCATTCTTGCATGGGAATTTTTTTATTTGTTCGTAAAGCTTAGAATGCATTCATAAGGTCGCACATACAAAATATATATTTGTTTTTCGGTTATTTTTGAAAATTCAATTTTGTGGTCTCAGTTTAGAAATAATACTGCGTGATTGTTCCGCAACGCCTGTAATTACTACTTGACTCCACCGCATATGCCCACCGGAGGGCGACCTCCTAATTGATCAAACTTCCTTCCGCTCCCTTCCCAAAATTAGAGGGAAATCACTCAAATTATTTAATTGTAAATACAAGGAATCATTCCAGGATGTTATTTCAAGTAGTGCATGTACAAACATGCGATATTATTTCCGGAACGACATGTTCAAGCCATTATTATGACTAATTTTAACTGTCTGTCCGAAGTAATTGTTTCAGTTCACGGTTAATTATTAAATTATGAGTCTAAGAAAAGTCTACGGCGCAAAGCTTCGGCATTGGTATTTAACGTGAAGATCCGGGTTCGATTCTCACTAGGACTTTGTATGTATTTTCTGTCAAGCAGGATCAGGGCGCATGTTTTCCTTGGAAAATGTAATTATGATGCCAAGTGCATTATTTTATTTGATGACCATATTCATCTGAACTGTAGAGGAATAAAGCACAAAATATCGTGCAGAGTTCCCCTTCCATGTTTTTCTAATCTCATTTTCGTGATCATGTAATATTTGACTGAGCGCATAAGAATTAAGAATCCACGAGGAATTATTTCATACAATCAACAGGGGCTCAGGGAAGACAGAGCCTTAAATAATAATAATAATATTAAGTTGCATTTATGTACCTGTTCCATCCATGCATAAAACTAAACCTGATTTTTTGGAGAATGAACATTTCAAATAAAATTGGTTTGGACGTCGGGGTTAGAATAAAGAATGGGAAATTATACCCGTAGCCGTCGGACAATTCAAGTCAAGGCATTAATTATTGAGAGAGGATCCTTTCTGTTTTAACCAAACTACTAAATTAATTCCACACTCTTTTCAAGTGGACGGACAAGACAGGTAGGACAGGACAGGACAAGAACGAAGGAAGATCTATGAATCAAAATGTACCAGTACCAGTTGAAGGCTAACGAGTGCAAAGGCAGCAATTAATGTGGAGTAAAAAGGCCGGAGGTAGGGTAATTAATAGTCGAGCACATATTCTCTCACTCATTATCACATGCAATCAGAGAAAAACATAAAAAAATATAATATACATCCATCTGGCAGAGGGAAGATCTTGATAAGAAAAGATAATGGATGACGTCTAACTGGACTGAACTGAACTGCTCTCGAGGTATCATCATCGATCATGAGATTCATCCGGGGTAATAAAATAATAGGTCCCAATTAAAAATTAAGGTCACGGTAGTGTTATATTAGTTCTGATTAGTTCTAGTTAGTTCTAGTTCCACACCCAACTCAAGGTTCTAGTTCTAGTTCT
>JAQFYE010000092.1:0-58534 GCA_034694305.1 Protaphorura glebata
ATGATGTCATCAACTGGTTTCTATGGAGAACGTAAAACCTTATTTCTTGGCTTGGTAAATCTGTCCAAAATAAAATCCGGGCAATCTTTCCATAACCATCTGGTAACTCCTCATAAACACAAATAGCATCTTCGTCTTCGTGATTTCAAAGGTCTTATGAGACCTCCTGATAAATAGCCATATTTCCCAGGGACCAAGGGAGGACTCGAAGATTGACTGGTTACCTTCTGGATCTAATATTGATTCGGACATTAGGGAAGTGCATTAATTATTAAGAGAAATTCCTAAGAAGAAAATTGAATTGAGCGGACGCCATTATCGCGGACATTTTATTTACTTCGAGCTTTCGAAACCTAATCTGCCATCTTCGTCAGGAATAAATATATGATGAACTCAAAAAATTGTTTTACGAAGGTATTCGAAAAACAATTCAAAGTTAGCTTCCGAAGAAAACTTGAAATATTGAAGCTTGATGACAGCTTGACAGCTCCTCCTACCATAATTGGCTGTTTTTGAGAATAGCACACGGAGATGCCGCTTTAGCTATAATAATTTCTCTGACAACATTGCATTTGCCCGGCAGTAGACCTGAATTGAAACTATGAATCATTGGTTTTGCGCTGATTGGTTTTCTAAAAGCAGACATTAATTTTTAATGGATTGTATAATAATCTGAAAGGTACGTGCGGTCTTCTTTGGTTCCGAGTTTATTATGTTGTAATATAAATGCTATAATCACGTTGTGTTGTGATTCGGTGAAAGGGTCTATTGCCGAATTAAGACTAACCACGGTATACATATACTCATCGTGGCCTTTGCAGTGGCCGAATAATAATATTCTACTTTTTTTTAAATTACGAACTCATCTCTAAAATTATTACACAAAGTCAAAATTACGTAGTTTGTGCTCTCACATCACCGATCAAAAATTATTCCACCTGACCAGAGAATCCAGACAGCCCACAAACGAATCCGGGAACCTTAGAATATGGACAAAGACAATCAGTTGGAATTCCTTGAGCCGGATACTGCTGACAAGAGCCTGAAGATCTATTCAGAACCAAAATTGATTTATAACTATTGTGACTATTGACAAGTTGATTTTCCGCCGAATTTTTAGAGTACTCCGTCACACAGGATATAAAACAGGTCGTTATGTATATCATACCGAATGCAATTATTCTAATACTGTTAATTACAGATCCTTGTCTGTTCACAAAAGTAACCGGTACTACATTTAAGCTTTTTAGCAGTTTAATATACTTTGCAATTAATGGAGTGTCTTATATTTTGGCATTTACATCTTTAAATGTGAGCTACAAATCCAAATTCTGCTACGTTATTCCCCACGAGCCAGTATTTAAGCAGAAGCAGCAGCACTCAATCCGGCGTCCAAAATGATGTTTCCACCATTCATTTTACTTGACATATCTGAAAGAACGTAGAGAATTGTGTTGACGACATCTTCCATTGGAACCAGAGGGTCACCGTCAATTGTCGAGTTTGCCTTGATGGATTCCGCCAAAAAAGCTGGATTTGTATTTCCAGTGCTAGCAGCCTCCATGACCCGTTGGAATGCATTTGTCCAAACACATCCGAGTGTCACTGAATTGACCCGAATGTTATTTTGACCCAGTTCATAGGCCAAGGATTTGCTCAATTCATCCAAAGCCGCTTTGCATGCCCGATAACACGAAGAGTTCGGAATTACAGTTCGATTCACCTACAGAAAGAGTATGTAGAAACTTTAATGCATAACATCACGATTCTAGCATAATTCTATTGCGAGGTAGAAGAATCGGGGACTGTGTAATTTTAAAGAAATTTCAGTGAATTTCTCTGTCGCCAAATTGGTCATAAATGTTGTGAATTAATCTGATAAAATTGTGTGATTCTCTCCCGTCTACTAATTAAACTCAATAGAATTGATGCAGTAGTATTGCCAGTAAAATTTTGAACTTACGCTTGTACTGATGTTCACAAATGATCCATTTATTTTTCCATCAATCATTTTGGGCACTGTAATTTGACACACATTCAGTACGGCTTTCAAGCAAATATTATCCATTCTGTGACAAAAAAAGTTTTGAAAATTGAATTAACTTATATTTCAGAGGATACTACTATTGAATGGTGGTACGTACTGGTCAAATCTATCCGTCGTGATGTTAAGCACAGGTTGTAATCCGGATACGCCAATATTACTGATCACTTTGTTTAGAGTTGAATTATTGTTGACGCCATCCAAGGGTTCCAATTCCTGAAGTGCAATCCTTGTAGCATCCCAGTCACTTAAGTCCACACAAATTGTTCGCATAAATGGGTATTCATTTTTTAGACTGATCAGAAGGGGTTCAGTATTTGCTGTGGCATACACCGTAGCTCCATATTTGTGAAGTTGTCCGGCCAAGGCTCGTCAAATTCCTAGGATCAATTTAAATGTGGAATATCGAAGGGACAGATTTCGTTAAAATGATATCGAATGTGATTTTTTTTTATATATTATTGCCTTTTCCGGCACTTGTAACCAAAATTTTCTTGCCCTGAAAATATTTCTCGAGAGACATTTTTGTGCAGTTTTTGAAAATTGTGTTTTCTTCTTGCTACAATGAACACACAGAACCAAGCGATGGTATAAAACTATTACCTCTGTTAAACTATTTGTTGCCGAACTGGTGAATTTAGCCAGGGGTTGAGGCCTTATATACTCAGAACTCAGCTGAGAAATATTATTGAGTCTTATGTTTAAGGTTCGTGATTCCAAAAATACGGTAATTTGGTATTTTCTGACATTTTACTAACTTATTTCGCTAAACTTCTGCAGAAAGGACGAAATTGTGCAAGGATTTCTTATTTTTGCAAGTAGGAGTCAGGTGTGGGTGGTTTTTATTGATCGTGAATGCCAATTGCGGGTACAGGACGGAGTAAAAATAATGTAGTATGGGTGGGTGTTAAGAATTTATTGGAGATGTAATTACGTGAATAGTTTCTCATGACTGAATAAATGACCTGAAAGTCTATGTTCTGTGACTATTTTATTTCTGATAAAAATACTGAACTCTAATTCGTGCAATCAAAGTAGTATGCGCAAGACGATTAAAATAAAACCGATAATATTCACCAGTGTTACGAAATTGGATCGCATTTTTCTGTCTCATATTGTATCTGCTGACGTCATCTATGTACGCCTTTAAAAAACCGGACAAAAATTAACTTCAAGATTTTGCAGTTTACTTATTTCACCATTCAGTAAACAAAACAACGTATCCAATTTAAGTGTAACATATGAAATCTTGTTGGGGTCATTGCGGTTTTGATAATGATTTGTTCGAAGCATTTTTGAAGTAAGTTTTGGCTTAGAAATAACTGAATCTTTCGAATCTTGTTAGTGAACTTACCACATAGCATTTGAAGGGGATAAACAGATATTTTTCCAACCGCCCGACCAGACACCGGAACTTTAAAAATATTCTAATACTTCTGAACTTGAGTAAATAGAGAACGAATTGAATTTATTATCCAAATCAACAATTAATTTATTCAAAATCGTGTTAATATCAGTAACGACTTAAGTAATTAGTATTGAAAATTAGGTTTAGCGACCAATGAAGTTGTCGTCATCAGATACGTCACCAAATTCTTTTGATGACTATGTGTCCACCTCAAACGGCGTTGTTGTGGCCTTACTTTTGGACTTCTTTCGTTTTCTTTTCTTTGGTGCTGTTGTCACTGTAGTTTCTAAATCTGGACCAGCTTCTGGAATTGGAGGAGGTATGTTGACCGGAGTAGTTGTTGGTGGAGTTGTCGGTGGAGTTGTCGGAGGTAGGACAACTACAACCGGAGGTTGTTTCTTAGCAGGTTTCCGTCTTGCGCTCGGAACCAGTCCGAGCAATGGTCCCCGTCAGAACTCCCAATTCGTATCCACATCCTGGACGTAATCTACTATTTGTGGGTTTGGACCATGGGCTAGGTTTTCTAGAAAATATAAAATGCGCATTGTGGTCATAAGAAAAAGTTAAAAAGTCGTAACAAAAATAGATACTGTTCCCAATAGCTGTAAAGGAATTCCATCCCAAGGATCGGAATTTTTATTGGGGCTCCACATATTTCGTCAGTTTCCAATATATACGGAGTATTCATGAATGAAGAAATTGGTAGAAATTTTTGGATAATTATGGCAGGTACGAAAATTCTCTATGTTTTTGGGTTGTTGCTCATTTCTATTTAAAGTCTTCACTCCAGAAATCTTAAAAACATTTACTTGAGGCTTGAGAAGTGCATTTCCTAAAAGTAGAATAATTTAAACCAAATAAAACACAAGCATGGCGAACCTTTCCTTCCAATAGGGTATCCAGTGGAAATGATTGATACCCAGACGGTTAAAAAATAGAATTTCAGAAGGATACTTTCAAAAATTGAACCCATTCTCCATATGCTTCAGATTCAATTAGAAGAATTCCTTGAACTGCGAAGAACAAAAACTTGAATACCCGACTGTCCCGAAATTTTATGTTTACGTTGTAAATTCCTTTGAAAACTATATGAGTTCTGGCTCAGTACTTTCTTCCTTGTTGCTCAAATAAAAAGCGGAAGTGTGGCGAAACGAAGTATTCCCGTATAATTGTTTTGCCTCAAGAAATTGTTTTACGTTTTTTTTTTTTCAAATTTGTTTGTATTAGCTGAACTGAGGACGAGACACGTGAATATTGTAATGCATTTGATCGAACTTTGTGTATGGAAAATTTTGGGCTTTCGACAGTACTAATTCCTGAAAAATATATATATAATGCTTCCAACAGATTCACCAATGTAAATATTTTTTAATCCAAGTAAACCAAAATAACCCAACATTCGTGACGTTGACGTTACAAAACCCAGCTGATATTTTCTTTCTAATGTTTCAGATTACTTTTTTTTTAAATAATTTCAAAATAACGAGTTTATATGTTATCCTGGCTTTGACGTGGTGGTCATTTTCGGTCGACAAGGCCCTTTAAGTCTTCGTCCGCCGTGGTGCCATTTAGCATCCTTTCTATCGTGCAACCATTTTCTCTTCCGAGCCTGTGGTCTCCACGGGGCCCTGACTCTCCATTTATTGGAATTGTAACGATTTCTATAACTGCCGTCAAATCTGTTTTTCGTTCCATCTTCAAACCAAGAAATCATGATTATAGTTCATCTAATTATATCTAGCTTTTCTTAATTTGAATGAATCATTGACTTACGTAATGCTACCCTAAAAATGACTTGAAATCTTCCCTTGTTATTCGGGTTTCTTGTTGGCTTTTTTACTTTCGTGCTTGCTGTCGTTACAGGCACAGGTGCATCGGTCACTTCCTCAGCAGTTTCGTCACATTCTGGAAGGTCCATATAATCAGTTGTGGACTCGACGTTATCCGGATTATCCGATATAACCTGTGTGCCATCCACACTGGCAGGAGGTTTATTCAGCTTAGGTTTATCACCAGCGCCACCCTTTTTCGGCTCCGATTTTCCCCCGTCCGGACTTGATTTTGCTTCACCCGCGGCATGGACGGGACTTGTGGCCTCGCCTGCTACATGAGTTGTCGCTTCCCCAGCGGCATGAGTTGTCGCTTCACCTGCTGCATGAGTTGTCGCTTCACCGGCAGCATGAGTTGCCGCTGCACCTGCAGCATGAGTTGTCGCTTCACCTGCCGCATGAGTCGTCGCTTCACCTGCCGCATGAGTTGTCGCTTCACCCGCTGCACCTGCTGCATGAGTTGTCGCTTCACCCGCTGCACCTGCTGCATGAGTTGTCGCTTCACCCGCTGCATGAGTTGTCGCTTCGCCCGCTGCACCTGCTGAATGAGTTGTCGCTTCACCCGCTGTACCTGCTGCATGAGTTGTCGCCTCGGATGCAGCCTGGCGTTTTGCTTGGAATTCGTGGTCGTTTTCGTGATTCCATCCCTCGTTCCCGTCTAAGGAAGTATCAACGTAAGGTCCATGGTTTCCTACAATAAGAATTAATTAGCACTGACAAATATAGCTACAAATATACTTAATCGTCAACGATCCATTGCCTATTGGTACAATCGAGTTAACAGTATTTTTCTAACTAGAATTTGTTTAATGGCAGTTACGTACTAATTTAAATTTTGATCACTAACCTCGGTTTCGGAGGACGCCGAATCCGTCTGATAAGGCCAAAACGTGTAACAGCAGGAGCAATTTTGTCCAAAGCGAAAAACTATATTGTTTTACCATTTCACTGGAACTATAGAAAATTTTAAATCGTCGATATTAAATCTAACATTGTGTTCCAAATTTAATGTACTGGTATAATTCTTTACATTGAGGGCTGCGGCTGAGGGGAATACACGAATGATGTTTGACAACCCGGAAGAAGTATATTTCGTTATTTTTGTTTTTGACACTTCTGAGATTCGAACTTGTCGGCCGACTTTGCTTCACTTCCTTGAAATAATATATTGTTGTTGTTACTGACCCAAAACTTAACTAGTCCAATTATGTTGTATTGACTTGAATAGACTGAAGGATGTACATAAACACCGCTTGGAGTGGATTGACCATGCAAGCTAAGACAAAAACCTGGGTTATAAACCACTTCGGAATATCCACCCAGCCCTCATAAGTGGTGATTCCAAGTGGCATCACGTTGTAATTAGTCAAGAGTCAATGTCCTTTTGCCATTTAACACCAACAAAATTTAAAAGAGCATTCCATATCGATTTCTCCGACGATTCCACAGCAGGTGACCTGTGAACTCTTGCTGAAGTTAGTGGACAGATTGTGGCTGAACATCCGGTTCCATTAACGCCATGCCAACATGAAAAAAATTAATATTTGTCTACAAGACTCCCTCTATCAAAATACAAAATTATGTCCGACATGTAAAATTCCCTCGTCACACCTTCGTATTTCTGACTAAATCTATTGTATTGTTTATAAAGAACTTTTGAATTGAGTAAAGGAAAACCGTTGTAATAAAATCCACAATCCAAAATGGAGCGTTCAAGAACCTCCAGATTCACAATTATTGAAAAACCTTCTGTGATTGATAAACCCAAGCAGTCCGTGATTGATAAACCCAGGCAGTCCGTGATTGAAGGACCACTTGCTTATGAATGGGAAAGTGCGAAATCTAAACCCCATGCTCGCATCATATCCAGGTTTCAAACTAAATTATATAGAAAAGAGTAAGGATGCCGCAGATATACGGTTATTCGACTGATAATCCGTAAGAATAGTCGATATCCGATTTTAGAATTGGTCAGATACACCATTATCTGACCAATCTGAAGCATCTTTCTCTAAGAACATTCTGAAAAAACGTTAAAATGTATCAGAAATACCTAATACAGAAAGCCGCCAAAATTGGCCGCAGCTCAAACTGGAGAAATGGAGAATATGTTTGGTCTATCACGGTTTGGGATGTCGAGTTCTCCGAAAGCCATTATTAATGGCCGCCGCCCTGACCCTCTGGATCCAATTCCCGATAACAGACCGGCTGCTTACAGTAAGCAAGATGTGGCAGGGAAATACAAGCCGAACCCACTTATTTTGTCCAGGTGACAAGAAAATGCTAATCTACCTTTTAATAATTGAACTAATAGTTTTCTATAATAGGCGGAAACCAATCGAAGTTGGAAGTGGATCAGGGGTGATGCAAAATATTTATGGCTACACTCGATTTGGAAAAGCTAATCCACCCAGAGCCGTCATTATTGGTCGCCAGGTCATCAAGGATAAGAGAGCTCCTGGACCAGGAGCTTATGATTCAAATGGACCGGTCGATACGTACGTCACACTTAAATTAAAGTTTACTCTATCAGCTACAGTAATGAAACCAAAGTTATTGATATTTTAATACATAATTTTCCATCCATTTTTTCGAGGTAAATTGTGAAAATTTTGATTTTAGATTTAAGAGACTTTATTACATTTTTTACGCCTAGTAATATTCCTCAGATTGTACATGAATTTTGCAAACATGGTGGTTCAAAATCTTTTACCCTTTTCCTTTACGTTCTTAAACGGCTGGAGCTTTAGTAAATGGGGTCCAACGAACTTAAATCCGTTTTCTCTGCTCTAATTTAAGTTTTAAGTTGACACTAATTGTATATTTTTATTTGATTTATTAGAATGGTCGGGATTCAAATAAAAGGTCGTCTCAAGGCCTGGGGATATGATACACCCCAACCTGGGGCAAATGCTTACGCTCTACCAAGTTTTCTAAAAAACGATACAGGATTTTCCTTCGCCGGACGTTACGTCGATGATATCCACTCCAGGAGCCCCGGCCCTATTTACAAGTTTGTGTTTCCAAAATTTAATTTAATTTTCGGCACACCCCGTGTCTTTCTAAACTCACAGAGTAGCAGATGTTCTAAAAATATGCTGTAAAAGTTGAGGCCGTGTTTATCGGCAAATGAACTATCGGTTTTTTACTCCAATTTTACTAACCTTGAGTCTTACTTGTTTGATAATTCTAGTATATTTTATTTCACGTTCAGTATTCGCACGCTTCCACAAAGAAAGAAAGGAATATCACTGACTTTCAAACCGTTCCCTGTCAAACTACAAAAGGAATTACCGGGTCCAAATGAGTATTCCTGTTTACCAGGGAATCAGAAAATTGAGACGACGATGTTGAGAGCACCAGTTGTTCGGTTTGCTGGTAAACCTTACAATAACAATGAGGATGAAGACGGCTATTATCAGTAAGCATAAATTACGATTTCTTAAAATGTCTATTCAATTTCTGCCCAACTCGTTCGAATTGCGTTTGAAATTATTGATAGACCTGAAGCGACAGGTGCAGGGCCAGCGGATTTTAACCTGAGCAGCTATCACGGAACTTCTCAGGATAAACCACATGCTATCATCACATCCCGGTAATTTATTAAAGTAATTATAGTGAAATCTGTTCCAGGCGACCGGTTACGGGATTCGGGTATTGTGTAGTACAGATTGTTGCTACGTTTGGGAGATATAATATGGAGTAGTGTAAAATGGAGACCCTATACCGTCTCAGTCAAGTTGTGGGAGCAACTTTCACTGTCTAATCTAACCAGTCAATCAAATTATGGGAATATAAAATTCTATTACTTTTATTACAGGCCGGCATCCAATTTTACGTCATGTGGGTCCGGAAAACTAGAAAACTTGTTTGGGAAAACGCGTTTCGGACGACCGAATCCTCCAAAGGGTATAATTGTTAGTCGTCATCCCAAAAAGGATAAGAGCCTACCTGGCCCGGGGGCGTATGACCCTCAAGTCACTACTGACACGTAAACCTTACATCTGGCGTGAATTGTATCTCAATGCTAAAAATTAAATTCTGGACAATTTTATCATTTTAGACGAGTTGGAATAAAGATGAAGGCAAGGTGGCCAAATGCGAAACAAGCCCGTCGAGGGAGCACAGGACCAGGGCCTGGAGATTATAATTTACCCTCAATGGGCACCGGACCAGCCTTCAGCATGGTCCCTAAATTCAGGGGTGAAATAGGAGTATTGGAAAAGTGCGTATAATCTAGAATTTTTAGAAATACTGATTAATCAAAGTACTGTGACCCTACATTTTAAGTGCTTTGAGCACAAGTACTCCTATTTCTAGATTTTTTTATGGTTTAGTACAATTTTTTAGACATTCCAAAATTGAATTCGACAACTACCGAGGCAATTCTATGGTAGCAGTTAAATGACATTAAATAGTTTTATTTCCCGACAAAACCTTAGTATTTGTGACCAGGTAGCGGCAAACTTTGGTAGTCTAATCTTATTATGCTGCGCAATCTTATTAAAAAATTCGTTTGATATTAAAATCTACGGATTAAGTGTACTTTGAAAACTCCTAGTAATAACTGCCTATGTTTCCATTGTAAATTAGAGTGCCAAAATTGAATGACGACACTGACTGTAAAAAGAGGATTGAGGAAAAACAACTGGAAAAAGAGAAGCCTAAAGGGAGATGCAGTCCCTGTCCTTTTCAATCAGCACCAGAACTACCCGACTGGCGTGTTGGATTCGAGGATTTAGACAACGCTTATTTGAGGCTGGACAGATTTCTTTGTTAAATTTCTCAAACTAAGCTATTCTACGACTCATAAAATGGATACACCAAGTTACTAACATTTCTGGACTGAATTATTTTGAATGTCTACACTGCCAATCAGCAACTTCGATTTCATACTATGATGTGCCAAAAATAAATCGAATCAAATGAATAAACAAGTTGTCAATTCTCTCCTGTTGGCAGAAATCCTGTTTCTATACTTTGCATTTAAAGGTGCCTTTACAGTTGTTCAGTTTTGTCGTTGGGTTTTTCAATGAATCATTGTTGCACATGTACGATCAGGATCGTACAGGACAGCTAAAACAAAAGAAAATTCTGGTGTAACTTTAATTAGAATTTCCGTGCAAGAATTTGGCCTGTGAATATTTTAATGTATTTTATTTCTTTCTTTACGAATTGTATATCTTACTCTATTTTGGTACCTTCAATTTGGGCCGATTTATGAGGATAAATCCTCATAACAACACTGTTGAGTCAGCTAACAGGAAAGTAAGACAATTTATTAATCAGACTAGGGCAAGTAAACACACCTATCAGAATGAGTGTTTCGTATTTGCTCTAATTCAAACTATAGGAAAGGAAATCTTGGGTCCTGGCATAAATTTTCTCCAGAATGGCGGAACTAAAATTTACTCTAGTTGTATTTTTGACGCTACTTTATGTGCACTCTTCAACCGGTGACAGAGAATGGATTTTGTAAGTAGTTTTGTGGTTTGGGATCTGGGTAAGGCTGAAATTATCGTACACTAAAAAAAATTCAGAATAAGTTCCGAGCTCCCCGGACCAAGAAAAAAGTTCTTTTGCCGATATTTGCGACCCATGATATTTGGAAAAATTTTCACTCTATAGATTTTTTTTCAAAGAAATTTCGATACAAACAGTTCTCAAAAAGAATATAGAGTGAAAAAGTGTTGTTCCAAATGTCATGAATCGCAAAGATCAATCAAACGTATTCTAGGGTGACGATAACTCTAGTCTTACCGAAATTTGTTCTAAGATAGGCATCCAGATAACATGATAAACAGTTTATCACCGGCATACACGTTTTTTTTTAAGTATTCGTAAAACGGGGTTAATTCCTGACATTTTGATTTTCAGAGAAACTGACTACGATCGTTCAGACATAACACATTTCGGTCACACGATTTTTCCTAGAATTCAAGTCTGTCGCCGTGAAAAAGAAGAGCGAATCGGTGAAACGAGGAAAACTCGACCTGTGCTTTGGTCAAATGTAGTCAACGATTATTTATTTTTCAGTCCACACTTGTTATCTCCTGATGCCCAGAAATTCTTTAGCAGTGTTTTCCTCACGGATTCTCACTACTTGCCTGTGTACTTTGGCGTCCTAATTCTTATCCTTCTGATAATTATTTTTGGAATTCTTTCTATTTTTGTTGTGTCCGCCATTGGAATGATAATATTCCTTGCTTTCTTCTATGTATACAAATTGGCAACGTGTAATCGCGTCCGAACAAGTCTTCGATACCTTGCCATCCAATCGGAATTAGCTCGAAGGAAGCGAGAAGACTATTTGATCACTGCGTCACATGTTCGGAGGAAGCCACCAAAGAGACGGTATCATATGATCAAATTTTTGAGAGATCATACAGATGAAGAAATACCAGACGAACTCATCGAGAATGAAGACGAACGAATTGAAAAATACAAAATTACGGAACACAATACAAGTTCATCAGACCCCGATGATGATGATGAGTCTGTGGAAGAAGAAGAAAAAGATCCACAGCATTTACACGATACCCCTGCAGAGATGAGAAGGAGACTGCGAATTCAGAAACGTAGAGATACTTTGAAGAAGGAATTAGAAACTGTGTCAAGGAAAAAGTTAAAGACCAGGAGGGCTACTGCTACACTTATTACTAATATAAATACCTGAAATTGCTGTGGAATTACAAAGTCCAATATAGTGCTTAACGTGAACCAAATTAATGGGAAAATTACGAACTATGAAAAAAATAAAAACGGCTTGGGTGACGCAACACCATGAACATAATGTATTAAATCTCTTAAATTCATAATTAGTTCAATTCGATCCAATTCCAAATTTTAAGCACTGGTGGTCACAACGGTCGGAACACTATATCTGTTCTTTAACGAATACCTGATTATTATTCATTCTATAGACACACAAGTAAGCCTCTATAAAAGAAATCCTGTTGCCTTGTGTGTTTAGTACACCTATTACACAACCCCATTTTCCTTGCATATGGTGTAAAGTGTGTCTGAAATGTAAGACAGCCAACTAGCTTTTTGAGACTTCGACAGTTAAGCGAATAAGCGATATTCCATTGGATAGATGAAAGAATTATCCTTTTTAATTATTATTTTTCTGTTTGAAAGGGCCTACCCGATTCGGAATACTTACTTTCGAAATATCTCGTCAAGTATTTTGACTACTAGACTCGACATTTTATTACGATCACTCATAAATAGTAACTAGGCCTCCAGATTCAATTCTAATGTTTTTCGGATGTTGGGTAAATGATTGAACGCACATGTATACACAGTGGAACAATAGAATTAAATTCTATAGACAATTCTGAGAAAAATAAACAATTCCTTTGCCATAATTCTAGTAGAAGCATATTATGAAATGGCATGTCCCTAGACCTTTAACTTTTTTCATTAAAACAGACACGCATGTTTACTTAAATGTATCTGCATACGAATTCAAATCATAATCCAATTTTATTCAGGTGACTCACGCAAGAATACACGGTAAATATGTTTTATACGAAAATTCTTCCACAGAAGCGTCATCGACTTATCATCTTGAACATTTGCATCAATCACTAATCCCAGAGACAATTTTAAAATATTTGATTACAGTGTGGTCCATAACCTATTCCCGCAGCCGGGTGTGAGGATAACCAGATGTCCGGGTATGCATTTCGTAAAAATAAAACCGATCCAGGATATCCAATGAGCAGTATGCGACACCGTGTGCAGAATTTTTATATACCTATTCAATTATTTTGTGTCTGTGCTATATATGTGTATAAGTTCCACAATAAATTATCTTTCAGAAAGGTACACTAATTTCTGATCGGTTACAATTTGGTCCTGCAAGTTATTGGGAAAAGTTCTATGAACATAGTTGTGAACCACACTGTACACACAACATAGTTCAACCCAGTTTGTGTGCCTGAATAATGTAATCTAATTTAAACAAACACACGCTCACCTGGACCTGTCATCCAAATTCCAGACTAATTCACAGTACTGTCAATAATGCGGAATGAGTCATTTTTTGAGGTAATAAGAGATTCTGATGACCGATAATTTAAATCTGTATTGTTTTAATCGGTATAAGAAAAAAAGAGTATAAAATCATGGGTCGCAGATGCAGAAATCATAACTCCCTTGAAAGTCGTTAAATCAGCAAGTCTTTTTTTCTTTTAATCTCCTGTTGATATTTTTATTTGAGAAACCGGATATTTTTATTCAGAAACTCTGAAGGTAATACTCGGTCGTCATCTTCAGAAATAGAACAATCATAATAAAGACCCCAGTGTGTGAATTTAATTAGCTATAACTCATTGCGTAATTGTCAACTTGAAAACTTAGCAACCTAAAGCATCTAAAAGATTTAAATTATCACATCGTCTGCAAAATAATAAAACTGTCCAACACAATCTGCGTCAGTAAATCTGCAGTGTACTGGTGGTACGCAGAAGGCCAAGTACTAGATATTTTAAATATTTCTTTTGTTTACTTGACAAGGGATGACTAATAACTTGAAGGTGACAAATTGCAAGTACGTACATTCTGATTGTACGCAATTTTTCTAAGATAAAATAATAAGGAAAGGTGTGTCACAGTCACTGACTGTCTTTACCTGAGAATTAACGTGGATAAAAACAAGAAATATCAGAACTGAATATACAACGAATTACATCATCAAACGTGTGCAAAATTCCAAATCGTTAATTTGAATCATAAATTAATTTTATTGTTTTGATCCTTCAAAATAGGTAGCTGGGATTGAATAAAACTTCAGTCTTCAACTCGACTATCTTCCCAAGCGTTCCTCGGAAGGAAGACAAATCAAAATTTGAAGAAATGGGGCAGACTAAGAGCTTTATCTCAATAGCATATTTACTGCTCCTGTCCGTTTTAAATGTACTCGCATCTTCGAAATTCGACTTACCAGTTGCAAAAATCTACGAAGTTGATGAAAATGATAAAATTTCGAGGCCTTGGGAAAAAATTGAAAATTCTGAGGCCGTGATCGAAGGTGTCAATAGTTTACGGCTAGAATGTTCAGCCAATCATCCGGTTCAATGGATTTACAGTGGAAACGGGGTAAATACATATTTTGCTAAAGAAGTTCAAATATATTCTTAAATTTTGATTTATAGAAATTTTGCACTTCCTTTCACATTTATTCTCAATTTTCACTGAAATTGAAAAGCTCTAAAACATTTAAGAATGTGTCGTGTTACAAATAAAAATCTGTTGACACGCAGATTCCAGTGTCTTCCTCAAAAATTACTTTTTCAAGAAATAGAGTGAGCAAAGAGGTGGAAACTGTCCATCAAGCAACGGTATTTATAAATCCGTTAAAAGAGCACCATACTGGGAAATACCAATGTAGTAGTACCGAGATCCTGGATTTGGAAACTTACTTCTATATTTATGTCCCTGGTAAGCAATTGAAGTTTAATATTTAGTCGGATAAAATTAATAAAACGAATTATTAATGTAACAGGACAAGCACTCTTCACTTCTTTGAACGGGAAAAATATTCGGATTGACAAGAATAACACAAAGGTCATAATTCCTTGCACTGTCTCTAACCCAAATGCGGTCGTTACTCTGGAGAAACAAGTTGGGGTAACTGGAACTCTTGAAATTTTTAGCATTCAGTTATAGCTGTTGCTAGACAGCCCTACCCGCTTCGCTGTGTATTCTACTACGGGTGAATGGAAAGCTAACCCATTCTCTGTAAAAACATGCGATAATATGTTTTTTATGCTAAATTCCGGTATTGTTATTAGCAGCAGTATTTTTAATGCCTTAATTTCAAAATTATGTAGCAAGTTTTACAAGAATTTCAACCCAAGTCTTCTGACGGTGTGACTTACAACCCTAGGATAGGATTCACGATCAAATTGGACGAATTGACTGAAGAATCTGAGGGTATTTTTGTTTGCACTGCCAAGTTCAACAATTTAGTCCGTGGAGTTGAATACACTTTGTCATCACACAATCACTTTAACAGTAAGCTCAGGTTTTAGAAAAATTGGGTTCAGAAAATTAATATTTACTACTTTTATATAATTTCTTTAGCATTTCAACCAGAATCATCCAATTCTGCATGCAGTAACCATAAATGTGGAGACAATGCAATTTGTATTATGGTTGGTGAGCATCCAACCTGTCAATGCGAGGAATCCTTCATTGGAGATGCGGAAGATTTTTGCAGTTTAAAATGTGAGGCACACACAGACTGTCCAGACAATAAATCATGTTTCACGGACAAGGAGTGTCGAAGTCCTTGCATTCACTCTGTCGTTGGCTGTGGAATAAATTCACTATGCAAGGTTGAAAATCATCGTCCCATATGTTATTGCGGTCCTGATTTCTTGGGTGACCCGATGCAACAGTGCTTTAGCACTTTACAAGGTAAATATATCAGAAAATAAAAAAAAGCATAACAATTGTGGTCAACAAATTGCTAATGTCTGGCGGCTCTGGATTCTCGAAAAAATTAAATTAGGGGCTAGATGTGTTGTGTCTTTGTTGGGTTCGGAATCGCGCGTTCTAAATATTTTGGTTTACCAGATATGAATAGAACACACGGTGGACGATAGCTCGTCGGATTGGTAAGGCGGGACACCAAATTTGCTATTTACTGAACGACTTGAGTATAATTAGGCAAGATTGATTGTGTAAGTACATCCTGGTACGATACTAACGTTAAATGTGAAAGAATTTCTGACCGGACACGATAATTAGGAATTAGAAGCACAGTCTCTATTATTTTTCCTGGACCTTTTGACTAATATATAATATTGCAGGATCTCAGCCAGACGCACCATCAGCCGGTGATGATGAGAAACCCTCAAATGATAACCCCGGAAGTGGATCTACGAAATGTAAATCAAGTGACGACTGCAAAATTGACGAACAATGTCGAAGAATCGGTGTGTCCTTAGAGTGCGTTGACGGGTGTATGTTTGTTCAGTGTGGACTTAACTCAAAATGTTCAATGGTCAATCATAACCCGTACTGTTCCTGCCAACCTGGCTTCAACGGTGACCCTTACAGTGAGTGCGGTCCAGTCAAGATAGAAGCCGCCGAAGAAGAAAAACTCCAAGCTGACCCTACTAGTGTGAACAAGACAGAACCTTGCCAAAATCCTGAGAATTGTGGTCCGTACAGTAAATGTAGAATAAACAAACGAGGTAGAGAACGTTGTTCTTGTAAGAATGGATACCTTGGCCAACCGCCAAATTGCACCTCAACCAAATGTGACCAGAATCGAGATTGTCAAATGAATCAAGTGTGTTCAAATTCCAATTCCAATTCTGGACATATCGGCTCACCGGTTTGTTTGAATATTTGTGGAAGTCGAGTATGTGGAGAAGGAGCCGAATGTTATGGCGCCTGTCGATGTCCACCTGGTTTCGTCGGAGCTCCATATACTAAATGCACAGACATTTCTAAGAAGGTAAACACAGATTGCACAATCGACAACGATTGTGGGGATGTCCTTCGGTGTGAAACTGGAGCAACTTATAGGAAATGTGTGGATCCTTGTGCTGAGTTCAAATGCAATTCCGGGACTACTTGTCTTACCGAAAAACATGAAGCCAAATGTGTTTGTCCGCATGGATTCACCGGCAATTCGATCATTGGTTGCATTCCTGATTTCAACGTGGAAATTTTTAGAGGACGCACAGAGCGGTCTTCATCCGATACCAATTGTTCTACTTTATCATGTGGACCCAACAGTGAATGCAGATTAGTTGAGGGTGAGCCGACTTGTTTCTGTCAGTCCGGGTTCATAGGATCTTCACCATTTTGTCGATCTGAATGTGAGGCAAATGTAGATTGTCCGATGGATCAAACATGTGTCCAGAAAAAATGTAGGAGTGCTTGTCTTAATAAATGTGGAAAAAATACAACGTGCAGAGTTATCCCATCACTAGAGAGAAGTCCAGTCTGTTCTTGTCTGGAAGGACACACCGGAAATCCCAGTGTGGGTTGTCTTCCAAACAATTCTTAAGGTCAAATAATATCATAGTAATTAATAAAATCTGATGTATATTGTTTAATTCTGGTGGTTTAAAATGTAATTCTATGGATTCATCTCACGTATGAAATGGTGTCCAAATTCAATAGGGGCAATTTTCTTAAATTTTGCGAGGATTGTTTTATAAACAATGCGAATTTGCTTTTACAACATCTTACCAGTACAATTATATCGAATTGAATGTATAGTTTTTGAATTATGTAGTCTTCCTGGAGTTCAATACACTTTTCCGAATTAGATTTCTAGCTGTCCACACCGGTTTTAAAAAATAATTAAGTTCGGGTCCAAAAGAAGTTATGCAACTCTGATTTCACTTTATGATAATCTGAATACCACTTTCCCCTGTCAGTAAATGGTGATTTTCTCCTTCCACTCTTCTACCGATTACCAATTCCTGGCCTATGAAGGCGATAATTACCACAGCAGAAACAGAGCTATACGGTTGTAAACGATTGAAACAGTACAGAAATTGCGTAGACGAATTGTTGTCCCGTTCATATGTTCTCCAAATTCTTCATAAGTCTTGGAGAGAAGAAGGTTCCTGAATGCAAAACTAAATAAATTATATTTAATACAAGAAAAAATTGTATGCCAACAATGAACCATATTTTTATGCCACACTTTTTGTTTTATTAGGAAAATTCCAAAGAATTGTTCATATTTATTTAGGACGGATCAGATAGCGTTTAGCCAAACCGTTTTATTCTGTAACCACTGCAAATTTGCATACATATTTCATAATTCGAGTTTTGTTTCTTTATAATTGAAGTCTAATTCGTAAAAGATTAAATCGATTGTATTGTCTATAAAACTTATTGTAACGTTCATCTCGATGCTTTTCTACAGTGTCATTAGATTATTATCGAAAGTCGATTAAGCATTCATATACTTGTGCAAACACCTGCTAGAGAATCTGGTAGTGTGGAACTAATTGGAAAAAATAGTGTTTTTTCCTTTTTCAAAAGTCAGAGCCAGGGTCATGTTATCCTCAATCCGTTTGACATTGGGTTTGCAGTATGCACGCCTGTGTTTTAATAATCGAAAATCTATTGTCGCATACATAGTGCAGTGGCACGTTTATTGATTGCTGTAACTCGATATTACTCTTTACCTCGGACTTAAATTTTGAGGGAGGACAGATGATGACATCATTATAGTATTCGCCCTAGAATCCTTCAACAATTTATTGTATGAAATTATACAAAAATCCGACGAATTATTTTATTGCGGTTTATGGGATAGTTATTAAATTACGGATAATTGGACAATATATCATATTAATCCATTTTCCTACAAGGGCATATTACTTGATTACCCAATTATTATTATTTTTTTGCATTTATTTCTTAAACAGATTGCCTAATCCGCTTCACCATAATTGATACATGTGCAAAATTAATTATTTTACTATTAATACAGTCGTCGGCTTGTATGTTACGTATTTAATTTATAATTATTTTTATTGATACGTAAGACGAGTAGAGAAGTATGAAGTATTACGACAAGTCACAACATGTATTATCCATCATCCAATCCACCCTATCATAACAATAAGTATTATATTTATATTTTTAAAACTCTGCTATTATTTAGTTCGAATGTGCCTTGTTTTAAATTATTATGTTGAGAAATATTTATTTAAAAACATTAAATATAAGTAATCTTATTAATGAATTCGCTCATGCATAAACTAATTGGTGGCTTGCTCGTCAGCTTGTTTAAATTGCATTAAAATTAAAGTGTACGTGACTATGTTTGAAGTGCCTGAAGCTATGAAGGACGCCCCCAGGTCAAAAATGTTGCAACATCTAAGCCGTAAAGGAAAATTCCCGATTTTGAATAAATATCTATTGACCTATTCGGAAAGAAGAATCAAAATATGAAGTAGGATTCAATTTATTTTAGATAGTAACGCAGGCTATTACTTCCGACTTGAAACATTCTGGCTGTCCAAACTCGTCAAACTTGCTCAGGATTCTGGCGGGTCGATTTGCCTATTAATTAAAATAACGTTTATATATAAAGCATGGTTACTTTTCAAGATTATTCCTTACAGAATTCATGACACGTTCGCAGATCAAAACTATAACCCCCAAACGAAATCCACACAAAAATAAAGATTCAATTGAATTCCAGAAAACTCCTTGAGCAAAATCTGGGGAAATTAAATCTTGTATGACCAGCACCAATCCATATATTGCCGAAACGAAAGTTACACTCGTTCCGATGAATAAAGCCAGAATCTGAAATTTTAATATTATGTAAGCCAGAAGTTTTAAAATAAATGTATCGGATTCCTACCGAAATTCCGAACCCATCTTGTATAAATCGAACAGCTTCACAAAGATCCTCATGCTGTCTCTTTAATTTTGCCAACTTCATAGATCCTGAAATATCCCATGGGTTATCTTTTTGGTGATTCAGAATGTTCTCCAATAAGACATTGATTGCTCCGAAATTCACATCGATAATCCACAGAACAACGATGAAGCATCCGGCTAAAAGTTCTGGAACAAATATTGACAAAAAAGTGTTGATCGGAAATACCTTTTGAAAGTTGTCTTTTTGATTCGGTAATTCCGGTTGAATTGCATAATATGTCATAGCTGTTGCTACTGTCAATTCAATCAGCAAATAGAAAGTCGGTAGCATCATAATGTATTTCATCCTCTTCAGTTTATGTACCACCAATTGGGATGAAAGTGCATGGAGGATTGGCCATGCTAATTAAATCAAGAGGACTTGGTAAAATTTAAAAGTAAACAAATTTTAAATTAACGTTTGTAAAGTGTTGTCAATCACCTTTTTCAATTTGAATAGTATTGTAACTTCCAAAGCCATAAATCATGAGAGCTGAAATTATTTGGACAATCATGGATATTGAGTACGTGTAAAAATTTGTCCCTTGATATTGATTCGAGAAAAAGCGGAATAACTGCGGAATGTAGATAATTGTTAGGATGATCATCCCGACGAGCCAAATTAGATTTACCCATGGCCAAACGCTTGACCATGAATGGACAAAAGCACAGTTTTTCTCATCGTGCTTTACAGGCATTATCCCACTGAACTGACAAATGAAGGACATATTTTTCACTATGTCACATAGACAACCGGATTTCTCACGCCCACCTGAGTTTTCAGTAATCGATTCAATTTCTCTTGCCTTTGAAATGTTTCGTTTTGTATTGTAGCCGAGGAAATTTATGTCTGGACGAGACATTTGTCCGAATTTTATACTTTCCAATTCCGAGTCAACTATGTCTACAGGGATAGCCATTTCTCATAAATGGGCTATGATTCAACTACAACTGACGACTAAAGTAATGCTCTATAATTTTTGGAGAGATAATCGATTTTAATGCACTTTAGGATATTAACTAATCAACCCTGACAGTTAAAGCATTTCAATGAAGAACACTCCTCTTTACAGTTTTGTCTTCCTTTTGTCAGAGTTTGTCATGAAGTACTTATAGTAAATAGCAATATGTGAGAATTAAGAGATAGAGACATATATTAATAGATTAATTGGAGTTATAATCAAATTCTGAGTTGATAAATTAATTTAATTAGTGAAATACATTCGCGTTCGCGTTTAGCTGTCGAAGATCCTCGTGTTGCGATCTGCGATTTCATTTCTATCGACCAAAATTACAGCTCGTACACGAATGCATATGTTTGATGAAAGACTTTGTTATTGTTAAACTAAGGGACTTCACCACGGTCACCGAAAAATCCTAACCAATAAATGATTGGGTTGCAATTGAATTCCTAGTTTGCTTTTCGGAAAGTCAGGCACTAAATCTACTACTGCAGGACACGATCAAAAACCAGGCTTCGATCATCGTCCACCAGTTTTGAAATTATTCCGCTTAACTATGGATTCGGCTTTTGACACAAAAACTCCTTCGCAATGAAGATTCTTTCGATTTAAATTTTCAAGGATTTTATTCAAGTTTTATACATGTGAACACACAATAGGATCATAATATTATATAGAATCACAACATTTTCATTTTGACAAGTTTTGTGCCTTCAGTCATTCGTAACAACGTAATACCAAGGTACAATTCTTGTTCGGCCGAACATTACCAATCGTCTCAATTGCACAGGGAGATATTCTTTATAGAACATTTCTCATTTATTTATCCATAATCCACATCCGTCACAAGGTTTTCTCATTTTCATTTCTTGTTTGTATCAAACTGACGCATATTTATGTCTTTGGTGTTTGTTATAATTAGTAAAATATATCAAGCTGCAAGTCCATTAAGCAATACTTAATTAAATTTTTGACTTTTAATTAATTATAATAAGCGTCCCGGATAGAAGCGTCCTTAGTTGACTACACATCTATATGGTACGCTGGAGTTATGGTTGGTGAATCACGATTAGTTACAGATCCTTTACTCCGTGGATCATTTGATGATGAACGTCTAGTTTTTCCAACGTTGGAACGCTTGGGAAATTCTCCAGGGTTTACCGAAAAGGCACTTTTGTTTGGATCATTCATGAGTTCTTCGGCTGGAAACTCTGGATCACTCAATTCTCTGGAATCGGAGAAGCGGGTAGGCGGCTGGATTCTGTCACAAAAACTAAACCAATTTTGGACCTAATTTTAGCAAAGGGAATCAAACGTGATGTCCATCAGTAAACTCCCTAATGTGCACATCATAATTTTGTATCAATGATTCTTTTACCTGAATGATGTCTCTTCGGTGTGACTAGAATAACCACTACTGCTTCGAACCCTTTGTTTGGCACTTGAACCGCCACTCTGGACGCTGGATTTTGATTTACTCTTACGGGGGAAATATGAGGACTTTCTTCCACCCCCAAGAGGGGAAGAGTCAGTTGAGGTGCTTGAGTTGTCAGAAGTAATCATTGGATCTGAAATATCCGATTAAAAGGAAATGTTAGAATAAAGACAGACTAAATAGTGATAGCAATTTTAAAATTCCTGTTCCCAATTCGCAACTGTGAATTACGGGAATAAAAAATTAGTTTTGATTAATGATTACAAATGTAAAATATGGCAAAAACAAAAATCGAATTCAATGTCAAAAAGATATTTTGAATATGAAAATTTCTACGTTTAGAAAAATTGGCGAGATACAACTGTGTATATTTCTGCCTATTGTCATCCTCAAAAGTATTTGATCCATCACTGGATCCTATTAAAGAGATTGACCTTCAAAGTTTATTTTCAATTACTTCGTAACAAAAAGAAGAATCCGCTAATTCCACAAATAATGCTTTAGACAGATGCATCACTTCAACTTCTGCTGAACGCTTCTGTGGTCAATCCAATTGTCAACTGGTGGAAAATGCACCAAACCCAATTAGTCTAATTTTTACGAATCTAAGATATTTCAGCAAACCCATCTTCTCAGTATTACTTTAAAATAATTGAATCACTAATTTCAAAGGCTGAAAAAACTAAAAAAAAAAGTCTTTTGAACATTCCGACTTCACAAATTTTTGGCCTTCACTTATTTATTCGACTCATAACAGTTTATTCGTTTAAAAATATACATGACCCGGTCCAAAGAGTATTCTCTGGGTGGTAAGGTCCTTGCATATGAAGGCAGAATATTTCGCATAATACCGGTTTGGCATTTCATGATGGAATCTTAGCTCACCAGAACGTTGGCGCTGACGAAATGTGACCATCTCATGTTGTTTCGCCATCAAAGCACTCAAGTTGGTTGGATTCTGATTTGGACCCAAGTTATTCTGATGAAGCCTAGTATTCGTAGAATGTTGATGAGCTGGAGAAGCCGTCTGTTGATATTTTTCTCCTTCAGAGTCGGACCCGAGGGTATCATATTCTGTGATGGGCATATGCATAGCTAAAATCTTCCTCACTTCTGAGTCCGGCAAACCCAAGTTTTCTCCAGACTCTTGACTTTCACCAAATTCTCGTCCTCTTCTTCGGGCGGATTTTGTGTAGTCTGGCTCCTGTCATAAAACCCCCGTGCAAAAACGATTTAAATTATTCGAGTCATCGTAAGAGACACAGAGCGATAAATTTAAATTAAGGATGATGTAAAGCAATGCAACGTACTCTCATTTGCATTGTCGGAGCTTGGTTGTAGAGAAATCCAGGGGATTGAACAGAATGGTACGGACCACTATAAATATTCCCAACACTGTAAAGAGTGTCACCCGTGTGATGTCCGTATTTTAGTCTTGAGTCTCCTTTCGTCAACATGGGTCTTCCAGGGGCTTTGTCTGGGAGTTGAAATGTTGCGTAAGGGCAAATGTCTTCCATGTACTCTGGAATTATAAATCACAACAGGCTTAATGAGCTAGAGTGGAGAAAGAACAGGCAGATCTATACGGTAGGATTATTTACTAATGTAAAATCATTTAGAATAGTTCGCAGACGATGGTTACCGAAAATTATACTGTGATCTTTGAGAAACCTTGCACCATTGACTCAATAGTGAAAGTGAACCACCCGAGAGAAATATAGTAGATTCGATTTCCTCGAGAAAATTAAGAATAAATTATTGACAGAACTGTGTCGATAACACTTATGTCGCCTATCAAATGTAATAAAAATATTAAATGTTAAATAAGAATTAATTTGTTATAATATTAATATTAATATTAATATTATTAATATAATAATAATTAATAATGTTAATAATTGATTTGTTTGTTGAAATATTTACGAGTAGTGTGTAGTTTGAGGCTTTAACTGTTGGTTTGGTAGAAAATCATTTTGCTCTAAATTGTGTAGCATAAGAAATGCAGTATTTCCTGTGGAATTACGGATATTGAATCGCAGTTGAACAAACGTAGGTGGTGTTCGGCTGGAGAAAGAGTATTAAGAACTTCACAGCGAGGCTGTAGTTTCTAATTAGAAATCGTTAAGAAAAATAAAATTATGACATGCACTTTTGATGCCCTCAATGTTTAAGGGAATGACACTTTCAAGCCGAAATGGCGGTACTGCATACGTCTTCCGATCCGGCTTTCGTACAACCTTACAAAGACTGATACTGAGAGCCAAAAACCATGGACGTGTGAAATTTAAGGAAGAAAGTCTCACAGATACCCCGGTTACTATATTTTTGAATTGAACAAACAAATAAAGCCTTAGGGGAGGCGAATAAGATTCTGGCCTAGAGTGAGATATTCTTAGATTCCAAAGTTACTTTTGTATTATCTACGCGGGTCGAAATACAGGGTAGGGCAGTTGTTAAAGGACAGTTTACGAACGCCTATATCTCGCGCAGTTTGAGTGAGAGAATTTTGAAAATAATATGACCATATCCTTGGACAAGTTGGGGCAAGTGACAATTTTTGCAGATTTTTTGGATTTAGTCATTACGGCCAAAATGGCCGCGGAAGTTGAAACACCAGAGAAAGCCTTTTCCAAAAGCCGTCCAGAGTCTTCGCTCTTCGTTTTCAAAGCCTTTGTTTTAGAAATCCGAATGCGAAAATGTCCACTCGACTTGGGTTCGACGATTTGACAGGGACTTTGGTGCTAGGAATAATTCACAATTTTTTTCTAAATTGTTATTTGGCTTGGTAGGCCACCATTTTCTTTGAGGTGTGGGAAGACACTATATTATAATGAACGGAAACTTCTTGGGTCTTGTTAGGGTACTTTGCAGCGACGGCTTCCAACAAAACCGGTATCATAATTTCGGAAATGTAATACTCCGAGTTTATTTTCACATTTCGGGGGACTCTGATGAGCGGGGATCACCCCCTCGAGGTCAAAGCTGCGACCACCATAAACTTCTCGCAAAACTTTTCAGATTTCTCAGTGCAATATTCGGCGTCCGTTTTAACTGGTTTCCGATAATAAATTTGAGTGCTGCGTCTTGAATTCAGCAGCTAGAACCGAGCCTCATCAAGGGTGACCAATAATCCCGCCACTTTTCCCTCCAGGTGACCCTCACGGATATTCCTGCAGTTTGTTTTGCAACTTTTGACACGTATCAGTTTCAGGGCATGACCTTGGGTCTTCCTCGTAATTTTTGCACCCAGATTATCTTGAGGACTCTCCGGACAGTTGTTCGTGACACTTTCAGACGTTTTGAAATTTCATTTTGAGACGGAAGGTACCACTTTTCGATCAAAATGTCAATCGATCGAATAAAGTGGCATTTTCCACGATTTACGGAGACGCTAAAACTTTGCTGAAGGAAGACCCACAATTTTGTGATTTCAGCGGTTTCTGATGCAGTTGATAATGCTTAACCCTCCACTAAAAAATAATTCAATTCCGTGACCTTTTAACCTTTTTATGGTCATCCGAAATGACAAACCTTCTCTGGAAAAAGTTTTCTCTGGTGTTTCAACTTCCGTGGCCATTTTGGCCGAAATGACTAAATCCAAAAAATCTGCAAAAATCGTCACTTGTTCCAACTTGTACAAGGATACGGTCATATTATTTTCAAAATTCTCTCAGTTAAAATGCGCGAGATACAGGCGTTCGTAAACTGTCCTTCCCTGTACTTTTTCGAGTAAACATTTTCTTAAGTTTGAATCGCTTCTTGTAAACCTGGCAAAACTTAATCTTAGAAAAGCTTGACAGAACCGGTACCAACCGGTTGTTTATCACTGCGGTTTGAGTCCGGGAAGATATTTGTAAGTTCCTCAATAATAGCTCATCAGACAAATAGAGAAATATAAATTTTTGTGAACACCATTCAGCATGAGTATATTGTTCAAATTAATATGTTTTCAGATCAGAAGAGCAGGATGTTGGGGATTAAACAATTTTTACTCATCTCCATGCTTCTGATGGATTTAAATCCACCTTGGACTCAACAATCATTTTTAGCCAACGGTCAAGAGTTGGAACAGACACTAGAAGAAGTGGAGACTTGTTTAGACAATTTCAGGATCCCGTATCAATCCCCGTGCGACTGGAAAAAAGAAGATGATAAACTTGAAGAGTATGTTCGTCGTCAAAATGAGAAACAAGCTACGAACCCCAAATTCCAGGCAAGTACAGTTCAATTACCGCTGGTTATAGGTCAAAAAATTAAAACTCCGCCTTCTCAAAATGAACTTTCGTTGCATGACTGTGCCTTAGTTATCGTATTCGCATACAAGTGGATCTAGTACACTTGCTGAGTCAAAAGTTCACATGACTCAAGATTTTTCACGACTGGGGGAAATTCTCAGGCCACATTCAAAGCAGGTCTAGTCCAGATGCGAGAAATACAATCAGACCTGAGTTTGTTTAACTGGCGAATGTCAATTTTTGTTCCTCTCATGCCAAATACTGTCGAAGAAATACTTCGAATTTATTGAAAATTGACAAATGTTTAATTCTGATCCTCCATAGTCACCTTTCAGTGAATACAAGGAAGCGGCTTTGCTTGGTTGTGTAAGGCCCGCCCAATGTCGTCCAAGAAGAGACAAAGCAGTATGCAAATGTCGGCCCGAGTCCGCTTGTGCCGTGGCGAAGACGCAAGATAAGTCAGCAAATTGTGACCCCCTGGCTACCAAATTTTTAGCTCAACAACTTGTATTCCTTACTGCAGAGGAACCGAAATTAAGAAAAATACAAGAAGCAAACACAGCGTTACGCACACTTATGACTTGTCTGGAAAATCATCAAATTCCAAAAGGTCAACCTTGCGAAAGAGGAAATGATTCTAGAGTAATCATAAATTTGGCCACAAAAAAGTACCAGACCAATCCCGAGACTTCCCAATTTGAACTCTCGGTAATAGTTTTAGTCGTAGCGAAGAATTTAATATTCATATCAGAAGTGTTTGAATATCATTAAGCTATCAAGATTTAGAATAGGGACTATCTGTATTATTCGATTATATTGGAATATGGCCGGTTATAAGATCACTTCATAAATTTTTCCATCTTCATTGGCGTCATCATTGCATTCGAAATAATCCGGTCTTCCCGGGCACATTACATGGGCTTATTCTCCACGATGTAAATTTTTAATTTGTATTCTTTTGTGAAATCGGACCAGCTCCAAGTACGTCAGTGTAAAATTAATCAGAAGAGCTTTTGAATCTCAAACCATTGAGAGTTATCTAAGGCCTTGCATACTCCTGGTTCAAACACGAATGCGACAAACAAATAAAAATGACAAGTCAAATACTCTACTTCAATTAAGTAATAAACTAATTGAAATTAATTTTATGCTTCCAATAGCTCACTTTGGAAGATATGAAACAAATTAATCGTGCTATGTGCTTTGGAAGTGGGGACTGTAAAGGGGAGTGTATTTGCGCAAAAGGATGCTCTCGAACACCAAATAAAGGTCTTACTTGTGAGAAGGAATATTCGGCAGCTAAGGAGAAAGTGGACGCAGTATTACCAGGAGTTTTTGGTAGCGCAATTCCCGTCCCGGGTTTTATGGGAACCGGTTTGGGTGTGAATGAAAATCAAGAGAAGTGTGGTGCTACCAATATTTGGCCGAAGAGCTATTGGAACTGTATTGACCTAGTTATGTCCATGATATTCACCGTCCAATTTTACAACCTGATATTGGGCGTCTTCTCCAATTAACTCTCAATTTAATTCATCCAAATTTGATACATACTACCAAATCGGTAAAGTTACGTGTAAATTTTGTACGTGTGTACTAATGAATCTAGTCATAATAATGACTTTGTTAAAGCAGAATAATATAAAAAAAATTATATTACGTACAAAGCAGCCTGACAGTTTATTATTTTACTCTTGCGATGCGTATGTCGCTGTTGATACCCTACTACTCCTTATCGGTGCTGAAAAGGATATCTGACCCGTAGAGCAATCCAAAAATTAAAAGTCTAAAAAATAAAGGTTGTCTTATGTATGGATAATCCGATCCGAGGTCCTTTAAGTAACATATGAGTGAAAAACTAATTAAATTTTAAGGTACAAACCTGGTTCTCCCTTATATCGTCTCGTCTCATCACTCAAGGAAGGTTCAGAAGTTTTAACTGGGCAATATCGCGGCTCCCGTCCACGTGACCCAGGCATCTGACTTTCAGTATAAGTGTGCAGGTCACTTGGAGAGTCACCAATCACAGTTTTTGGTCCATATCCCAGATCTAATTATCAATTATAAATAATAAAATCTCATATTCTTATTGTTAAAGTCGTGTAATTAAGTAAACTATTATTACCCTTTCTTTTAAAGTAACAGAAGAAGCCTACGGCCCCTGTGACCGCAAAAATTGCCAGTATAGATGGAAAAACAATAAATAGTGTCGTACTCAGAATTGACGACTCTTGTTCTTCTGGCATATTCGGAACAGGGTCCCCACTCAGTCTTACACCTGAAAATAATTTTTAAAATCGGGATTTTCAAATAACGATCATAAATGGTACTTAATAAAACTAATATTATTACCATTGAAATATGGGACCGTGGTGTAATCAAAATTTGTCGTAGTTTTTCCGGCATGATTTTCTGCAGTAAGGCGAAGGTTGTACCTTGTCCCAGAGTGAAGCCCAACAATTGAGTGGACTTTGGCATCACCCTGTGTGTACACAAGAAGAATTTCAATTATGCGTGCAAGGAAAATCTAGAAACGAATTTTGACAATTTATTCTAAACGAGTCTTCGTAATATTTATTTCATTCGTTCTCTCTGGAATTGTAACAAACGCACTCATTAGAGTTAATAATTGGGACCAGAACTCATTACTCGGATCTGACGGAAAGGACTTGACAGCAAAATTTAATTAAAGAGCAATTTTCGAGTATTTTTGTCCGTTCTCTCTTCTAAGGGACGCGTTACATCACATTCCATTGCCATTAAAGTTTAGAAACTTCGGAGGAATTGCAAAAGACGAGGGAAAAGCATGCACATCACGTCACAAGTTCATACAGGGTGGAGCAATAAAACCTTCGCAATATTTATAATTCAATTACCACAAGGTAATTACAAAAGACCAACACGACCAGAAAAATAATTCAACTCATTACACGCGCTATCGGCTTGCATACACATGTATCGGAGGTCAAAAGGTCTTGGTGTATCTAATCGTAAATTGAAGAATTATTTCCCAATGTTTCTGGTTTGGTGTGAATTAGAGTTCATGCGACAAACTGTAGGCGTTTTTATTGGGCCACCCTGTAGGGAGAATAGGAATTAAAAATGCTCACGTTGAAGTCAGTTGGGACTCGAATCCAATTAGAGTCAGAGGAAGCATCCTTGTACTCAACAGAGTATCGAATTATAGGACAGTCCAACTCGGACCAGCTCTCAAGACTAATTGTAATGGATGAGGAGTTTCCTCTCAAAATGTCGTTTTTCTTTGGCGGAGTCGGTGCTGAAAATGTAACACCAGGGATCATAACGTTGTTATCAGGTTATAAATTTCAATATGCATCACGCGTTAGGGGTGACATGAAAAATTATAGAATATTAATAGAACCATTCGGAGAAGCGGAGAGGATAGTGAAGGTCAATTTAGGCGACTCGTGGTATTCTCCAAAGAGGCAAGATATATATCTTTGTAGTGGTCCCTGATTATCTTCGCCTACTCGATTCTATTACATATTTCTTTCCGGAGAACTTCAATTGTGTCTGTTTTATTTGAATGATATGCTTTCACCGAAAGAAAGGTTTAAATAGTGTGGAGAAAGGGTGGCGTGGTTGGAGCCAATTTCACTGCGTTGGAACTTTCCTGGACTACTCTACTGACTCCCTCGTGGATCCAATGTATTAAACTCATCACTACAAATGGTTGGCTTTTCTAAATCCTCTCGTTTAAGTCGGAGATCAAGTACTAGTAGTAAACAAGATGCAATTTGAGTGAATCGCTTTCGGTTTTGTCTATGTGTGGATGGTATGGAAGTTATAGACTGAACTTCTTCACAACAACAGAGGGGGTTAGGTCAAGTTTGAACAAGACAAACAAGAAACTTACAGCTCCCCTTGGTCTCTGCAATGGCAATTTGAGAAGGAAGCCCAGTCCCAATTTTATTGACGGCTGTAACGTAAAGTTGGTACTTGGAACCACATGTCAGTCCTTGGAGAACATGAGAATTGGTCATTCCTCCAACCTCCAATTCTTCCCAGTCTCCATCCCCGCGTTTGTAGTGAATCAAAAATCCTGCATGGTTAACAGTGTTTCGAAATTAGAAATTTTTTCTTTTTCTGAATTGAACTCATATTTCCCCATAGCGAACTCGTCAGAAATTAACTAATTTTCCCATCAAAATCGGCCTACTTTTTACAAAACTGTTTTTCCTCAAAATCGTTTTTCAAATTTCAATCCCATATTCTCCTATCAAAACAGCTGAATTTCCGCTATTTGACTCTACAGAGTTGATTGGCAACACTTTACGTTGAATTTACTAAAATTATGACGCATCATAGCATTTCCCCAAAAATAAGCGGAACTTCTCTAAGTTTTCAAACTCAAAAGTATGTCAACTGTTTGAGCTAACAACTTCAGCTTTGAAATAGACATGGCGAAATGTCTGCTGTCGGGTCTTGCCGATTGAAAATTAATCGTAAGTGAGCTTTATCTATTGAGAGAAATTTAGGTTTGTGTTTGGTGGTCTTTGTTACATGAAATGCAGCGTATTATATTCATTAATTTGAGTACTTCAAGTTATACCCTCTGCTGGCTGAAGAATAGAAAAATTTAAATATTCTTGTGGACATTTTAATTGGAGATAGTTCTTTTTCTTATTGTTATAACGAATTGCCCAATTTTCATCATTTACATGTCAAATGAATCGATATTCTATACAGACCCTCGCAATTCTCAAGTAACACATATTTTCTCCTAATTTTAATGATTAATGAATATTTAGCAGGTGTTGGAGCTTTCATATATTACTCCATATTTGATCTCGAACATTTTTTTAGCTTAAAATTAAAATACAATCACATTAAACACTTGATTGACTGATACTCTAAACCCCTAACTTTGGCTGTTCGAATGGTGTGAGGTAACAGGAATATACAACACCATGTACTTAAACTTCTCAGAGGTAGCTTTCTACTTCAAATCCTCACAGCGTTAAACAATTTGTATTGGAGGAAAGGTAAAGAATACGAGAGAAAGTGGTAAAAGTTTACCTTTTATGGGGGTTCCCCCATTGTGACCAGTCGTCCAAGAAAGTTGGACCGAGTCGTAAAAGCTTTGAAGAACATTGAGGACGGGGGGTGGCGGTGGGACGAGGACTTTAACAACGTAAGTAATGAAGTCCATCGAATGTTGGTTTTGTGTCAGACAAGAATAATTCCCAGCGTCCCCCGTGGTCACTTCCAAAAGTCTTAATGTTCCAACACCATTCACCTGTACAGAGTTAAAAAAGTTGTATAAAAAACAATTGGTTAAGAGTTAGGTTGACAAACTAATTCCACAGGTTTTTAAGGATAATTGCAGCAGCTGTTTTGCAAAATCCGATTTCTAACAAGCAATCGTGGAGAAAGTCTAAAGTTTAAGGTAAAAGTTAAAAACTGGGTTGAATTTAAAAGCTACCACAGAATTTACATTACAAGTCCTGACGTCAATTATGACCAGTCTACTAGCAGTTAAAGTTTTAGCTCATTTAAAAAAAATAACACTCCGACCAAATCCTGTAAACATAAAACGACACGTTTTCTGTTCATCTACTAACTTGGACTCGGTTCAGAATAATTTCCTTTAGATCTCATAAGTAAAAAATCAGATACAAGTTAGTGAATAGGTGCTCAAGTCAAGATAGAATCCATCAGTCCGTCGGCGGTGGCCCTTATCATTTCGTTACACGCACGGTTTGATTCCTCTGACTGACTACTTGATTCAAAAAAGCCCATAAGAACTACTTCTTGATTCTGTGAACGTCCTATCCAGTGGTGATAACATTATAGCAAACTCCCAACCACTTCACGTCAAGATGATGTCATAACTGCTGCGATCGCGTACCACACAAATTATCCAGAATAGGAACAATTTCTCACCCAACCGGCGTTTAACGACTTGTACATTTTTAAAATATTATTCCAAAATTGTTAAAATAATTTAGATGCTAAGTGTCAGTAACGGTGATGGTACGTGTCTGTCAAATTTTTAAGTTATATTCGCTTCATAAATTTAACGCCTACACTAAATTGTTGTAAATTAATTTTAAAAGAACAATGACGGGCGTTACAAAGCTATTGAAGAGTTTAATTTTAAGCAAGACGGGTAATTTCTCGGAGTTATGTAAGGTTTCTAGACTTTTCTTCGTGTGTATGTCTTCAATACATTTCTTTTAATGGAAGAATTTTGAGATTCATGTGGGAAGCGAATATCATTACAGGTTAATCTTCAGACAAATTGGTATTGCTGTATACGAGTTCTTCCAGATTAAACTCAACATTAAAGAATGAATGAAAAGGTGCGTCTGCGGATCCTTTGAGCAGATTTTCTGCATGCATATTGTTAACCTTTTTACGGGTTCGCAAATAAAAAGACGAAAGTGTTGAACTGAAACTCACATGTTTACGAGAGCTGAGCTCCACAGCGTCTCCGTTAAACTTCCACGTAACACTTGGTTTGGGAATTCCAACAGATTCACAGAAAAGGGACACATCACGCTTCCAGGCTACTTCCAGCTTTTGACTGAATGACGCAATTTTGGCTGACACTAAACAAAAGTCAAAGTCATCGTAAAATAAAATAACAAAGTCCAAAATTAGAAATAAAAGTTTATTCAATGGTGAATCCAGGATATCCTTTCATTTTTGCCCTTGACACCTGTCTGCATGCTTCTTTCGAAGAATTCGCTACTCAAGTAACAAACAACTATAAATATCCAGACTAGGATTTTAGTTCATTACAAGAAATGTTTAAAGGATTACGATCATGGCTTTCTAGATCTATTAAATTAATTACATCTTCCAAAAAAACATTCAAATTCTGGACCATTGCAATTGAATGGCTGCACCAGGTGTTCGCATGCAAAGTGGTTTTCCTGTTAGCATGGACTTTGACATAACATTTCGACCGCATTCTTTTAAGTCTCAGAATTCACATCCCCAGTTTAATTCTTCATCGTAATTACATTATAAAAAAAAACGAGTTAATTATTTTGAGACTTGGAAGAATTACTCTATAAAAGCTGACTCAGCTGTTCCGTCTGCGTCAAAGAGTCTAGGATAACAATCTTAGGCAAGAATGAAGCCAAGGTCACCAGTATAAAAAACTAATGCGTGCCATCACAAACTTTTCACGTTGAACTTTTTACATTGTTTGTATAGAAATTGTATGAAAAAATATTCTCTCGTTCGTCAAGATTTTTAGCATGCAAAATCTAAGATCACGAGTATATGCGTTGACGTTCGATTCTAATTGTGAAAGACAACATTTTTTGTGACGTCCGAACCCAGTCTGTTAAATTTTTCTACATTTCTGGTGTACCTCATTTCTTGAATTCAGTACATACGCAAGAAAGGTCATTTGTGCAAGTATTCAGTTCAACTACAGAAAATACATTTACTTGATGTGATAATAAATGACGCAGAATGATGATCGTATTCGCACGGACACGCCACTCCTGATTCACTAACAACTTTGTTAACAAGTTCTGACGCAAATTCGTCTCATTTTTTTAACTATTACTTGTAGACATAGCCTCTTAAACGAACCTCGCTGATTTATTTCAACAAAAATGAATTTGGAAAGAAGTTAAACAAACCATTATAACCTTTGCTTGAAGTAGAAATCCGGACTCGCGGAGTTGGACCACCCTCGCCGATTCGGGTTGATGCACTAACCCAGAATTCGTACATCTGATTTTCTCTTAATCCACTTGCTGTATAACTTCGATCATGTGGTTGCAAATTGGTACTCTCCTAATAAATTTAGAATCTCTAGTGTTAAAATATTTGTTTAATTCTGTGAATACTAAATACTTGCAAAATTAAGGCTGAGATCAAATCTCGGTTACACAACTCGACCAAGGATAATGATATCAGAACCAGATGAAATTTTCAGATAATGGATATATGGTCAGGTAGAGTTGTAATAATCAGATCTGATAATCGAACGTCAGATTCAGATTTTTCAGATCTGTAATCGGAGCCTTATGCAGAAGAAACTAAAGATTGGGACCCACCACTCGCGTCGCATCAATGTATCTCATGTAAACGGTGAATTTTTCGATTCGTCCATTGGGTTTCTCTGGTGGCAGCCAAGAGAGCAAAATCGACCGATGTGAACTGACGACAGCCTTAACATTCGTCATAATTCCTGGAACTGTTGTCCAAATTTTATTTTAATATGAATGGTTCTAACGAGTTTTTTTAAAATGAAATTTAGTGAAATGGTACCATCTTCGTCGGTTCGGCAAATGAGAGATTTTGAGATGACACCATCCCCAGCTGAAGTGTAGGCTTTTATCGAAATTGAATAATTAGACCACCGTTTAAGTCCATGAAGCGTCGTTGATCTCATGGTGACCGTCTTAACCTCAGGATTTGGATTCGGATTTGGTGAAACTTCAGTCGTGTCGTCTTCTGGATGATGATGGACTTTGTATCCTTGAATCAGCCCATTCCGACCTTCTAACGGAGGGTCCTCCCAAGTAATTTGGAGGGATTGGGACGATGTCGCAACGCAAGTAATTGCCTCGGGCGCCATCGTCGGAACTGGGCAAATTAATTAATCATAAGGTCCAGGCAGTGTAGTGGAGTTCAGATTCGGCCAGTGAATACGATACCGACAAAGGATAATGCATTTTCGAATAAAATCCAAATACCTGACACAATCTTGTGAATTAAATTGATTGCAAAAATATCGGATTACAAATAATGCCGAAACTTACGGTGCTGTATTCGTTATAATAGTATTAAACAACAAACTCTGAATTTACCGTCTTGTAGAGTAGCACCGACAGTCGGAGCCGAAATTGGGCCGGCTCCTTGAGAATTAAATGCTTGAACAAGAATCGCGTATCGTGTAAATTTATTTAAATTTTCAAGGATTGCAGTTCCACCGAAATCAGCGCCTGCCTGAAACCATTAAAAAACAGATGACCATCATAAGAAGGTTGCGTAATATTACTCAAGTCAGTTTCATTTGTTTCCACGTTAGAATTTTGAAAGATCGATGATACCTCAATGAAGCTCGGAAATAAATAACGCTTCTACAAAAATGGAGTCCGTTCAATCCATTCAAGACACTACTAATGTCGATGATACCAGTTTTAAGTAACACCTCTATCGAGTTGAAAACGAAATAGACTTCAAACATTCGTGTGTCGTTAACTCAAAAGTATTATGCAATTTCGTAGACAAGACAAAGTTGGGCTACCGTGCAACGACTTCAGCCTACTATTTATCTCACCGTGCATCTTATATGAACCCAAGGTCCACCGAGTTAAATTTCGCCGTTGAGCATCCCGAGTAATGCACAATTGCACAGGGGGTGCGTTTTTCGGTGTGATCATAAACATAAAACGACTAACTACAATAAATTATGACAAAGAAACCCACTTATAAAGACCAAATTTATGACTATACTGAAATTGTGCTAATGAATGTGCCTTTCCTCACCTTACGACAAATGAATACTTGGGTTTTCCAGGATCCTCATTTTCAAAACGAATTTTGTAATCAAAGGAATGATCGTTTTTGTGAGACATTAGGGACTAATCACAAAAAAAGAGCAAGGTCGC
This sequence comes from Protaphorura glebata, assembly GCA_034694305.1. NCBI lineage: Eukaryota > Metazoa > Arthropoda > Collembola > Poduromorpha > Onychiuridae > Protaphorura > Protaphorura glebata. Next base: position 35,937 of record JAQFYE010000092.1, read on the forward strand.
ACCTACACATGTAATACGTTTCTGACAGATCCGAGAAAATTGTTTTTCAAGAAAAACATTATTTTTCTACTTCCTGTACGCTGTGTCGTAATAATCGCAATTATATCTTCGTCAGAATTCTGTTAAGAAATTAAGGAAAACAATACAAAAGTTTCATAAATTAGTTCATTCTATCCGGAATAAGGCGAGTTGGAATTTAGGTGTGACCTTCTGGTTTATAATTTTTGAAATCCCATTCCGTACATTTCAATTTTTGAAATCAGAGTAGGACTAGGACTAGTTTTTTTTTCTTCAAATTCTCTTGTTCGGTTGAGGTGTATTGCTAAATGCGGTTATCAACAGCTTTATCATTAACGAAAATCGCATTTTCATTGACCGGCATAATATTTGGCACTACTTCGAGTCAAAATTATGGAAACAGTGGAGGTAATAAAATTGTATCCAAGTACAGTGAAGAAGAAAGAAATGGAGTAATTCAGGTAATTTGAAGAATAAAATACAATTTGATAATCATATCTTTCAACAGGAAGCATAGTCCACAGCTCCACAGACTGTTCGCTTTGTTGGGGGTCCAATCCCTCGAACAGATGTTAACTAGTGGTTGCTTTTTTAGGAGCTCTTTTGGCCTAGTTTCAAGCCAAATTGATAGCCAACGTAACATGATTAACCATGTTGTATTCTAATTACTGCTTACATGGAATTTTCTGTCATTTTATTTTGTAATATAAAAATTGCTTAAGAAACTGGTTGTTGGAATACGGAGTATTATATGATAGTCAACTAATTATGTTATATAATTAGTTTCGTAAGATGGTGGATGATGTTCTGGAGAGTGATTATGAACGAAATGACCAATTCCTGATTAGATAGATAAGAGGTTTGTGCATTTTAATAGTTTTTAGTCATACATAGACATAGTCAGCATAAATGCACTGACTTAACACAATATTTTTAATTTCGAGCCTCGCAAGTTGGATTTAAATGCCGCAAGCGAGATGCTTCAGAAGGTATTCATGCTCATGTTGCATATTAATAGGGTTTTACAACAATTTACCCCAGCTCCCAAGTGCGTCCAGTCCAAATTTGAGAATATTGGGAAAAGAAATATGTACATTTTGCAATAAAAAGATCAGATATCAAATTCGAAATATAATCAATCTGATCGAAATAGACAAGACCACCGGAGTCCGGAGTGTCTGGTGTGCTAACTATTTACTCCGAAATGCGCTTTAGAAATAATTATTCATTTTTATTATTGATTTATTCATGATACAAATGTCTTCATAGACTTAAATGGAGAATTATTTCTCACAAGGCACAGCAATGGAGAAAAGATACTAAGATGGACACAATCCTAGACGAATCTCCAAGTCGAAGGAGTCCGAGATTTTTAATCTTGATGGAATCGCCTATGACGGGACACCAGGTTAGTTCTTCGGACTTAGTGGACAAACTCAAAAATCTAAATTCGCTAAAATAATTATCTCCCTAACAGTTTTTTTTATATTAAAATTGTGAGACTTGAAATACAAGGCGTTATAATGCGTGGGTTGAAATCAAACCTAACTCGTAAAATGAACCAGTGCCTTGAGCGTGTTGTTACCAGGATAAGGTATTTAAATCAAACATCAGGACAGGAGATCAGCCAAGCGACAGAATTGTCGACGATTTGGGCCTACAATTTGAAACAACATGCCTGCTTTGAATGTAAGTGTAAGACTTATAATTGGTTTACATAAAATCGTAAGAAAAAGGCTATTCGTTAAAGACTTTTGTCTTCTGAATATTAAAGTTATGAAACAAATCTGAATTATCTGGTTATTCTTGATTCGATCAGGCGTTTCCCTGTACCTGGATTTGGGCAGAATTTCTACCCTTCGTACACAAAATTGTCCGTTCTCGTAAATGGTAAGTAGAATTTAAACTTTGTATGTGTTTACAGAGAGTTGGTACGAATGTTTTGTTTCAGCTCCTAAGATTCTATAACCGTTATTACTACAAATCATAAAATCGTTGATGGTTTCATCGACATTGAAAACTTTTACATGTCTTCGGAAGCGACAAAGAAGAATGGTCTTCATTTCTCCTCAAGCATATTCCTGCGGACCAGTTGTTTGCACAGTTTGGAGGAACAGCTCCCTGGTCATTAGTTTGATGCATTCATGAGAAATAATGCAATCTACAAATGTGCAATGTTCAAAAGTAGATGTTAAAAATTTCATAACGTACAAAGAATTTAATGATTCCTCAGTCAACTTTTTTTACCTCTCAAATTCTGTAAACCATAGCGTCTGCACCATTTATATGTTTAATTAATTATAAATATGTAATATTACTCCCACTGTACAATGTTTGTATGGACAATAAATTCTGCAAACTCAATGCAATAATTAATAATGTAAGTCTGTGTGTCTTCCATTCCTTCCAGTTGGGCGAGTGAATGTTTATGAACCACCCTGTATTTAAGTGTGGAGTATTTTCTATCCTTTAAGGCGTACATCTCAATAAGTCACGATCAAAGAAAACGATCTACGAGGGCTGTCCCAGAAAGAATGAGGATCAATGTACAAATAACAATATTTACGGCATCTGAACCTCATAATTAGCGCAGCTCCTCTCACCTTTTTATGACCAGGACAGACAAATAGACGCACTTGCACTTGGGATTTCCATGGGGCAAGATTTCTTAGTACACATTTTGTAACCGAAGAGATGATCGATTTCTGATTTCAGTGCATACATGAGAGAATCATCGCAAAAAGTAAGGAAAGATTTGCGTTTGCACATGCAGTCTGCTATAAAATTCAGACATATTAATAAATTGTTCACGAAAAACAGTCTGTTACCTCATTTACTCTGTATGCGCAATGTCGCAATTAAATTCTGGCAATAATGTAAGGAAAACAATAGACAGAATTCACAAATTTGTTCATTCTCCACTGTGTAAGGCGAGTAAGCACTCAGGTCTAATTTGTTCTGCTTTATTTTGAAAACCTTATCAGTGGTTTCAAATTTTCTAAGTTTTAATATTCGTTTAGACTGATTTTGTCTGCAAGTTTAATTAAATAGTATTTTTCCATTTGATTATCCTCGTGAGGTTGAGTTATAAAAATGTGGTTTTCAGCAGTATTGCATTTTACTAGCATCTCTTATTCATTAATGAGTATATTAATTTTTAGTACTGCTTCACATCAAAATGATGAAAATACTGTAGATAACACAGGCGTAGGCAAATACACTGAAGCAGAAAAAAATGGATTAATACAGGTAATTTAAACCGAATGTAATTTTTTTAGCTCAATGTACCCGAAAATCGTTAAAAGCGGCAAAATAATTCCACATGAAATTGTTTCTAATTGCAAATTTCTATTAAATTATTGACTCTTATGTAATATATGAATCACAAAGTCGAAAAGAGTAGTGTCTTGCCTGTAAGTCACAACTCAATAACTTGTGAGAAGGAGGCTTTAATATTTGCTTAAATTCACTCACAGATTGTGATTTTAATCACCGGTGTAGGCATTTTGGTCGAATAAGCCATTATTTCAACTACAACTAGCTAACTCATCTAATTATATTCAAAGTTTCGTACGATGGTGGAGGATGTTCTGGAGAGAGATTACGAACGGAGTGATGAATTCCTGGTCAGATGGATAAGAGGTTTGTTCCTTCATGCATTTATAGCAGCTTTTAATATTTCTTAAATAAACGTAGAAACAAACTGAACGTAGCATCCATATTTTTACTTTTTTTAGCTTGCCAATTGGATCTAAATGAAGCAGACGTGATGCTTCGAAAGGTATACATGTTACCATACAAACAGTTCTTTGTACTTCATGTAATTCAAAGATAAAGCTTATGAGCCTTCTCAGATCAGATATTTACTTACCAGAAATTATTTATTTATTTACTTATTTAGCGTAACACATTTTCCCATTACTGGGTCCTTACAATGTGAATTAGTAATACCAAGAAAAGACAGTTATTACAATAACACAATTTACACTCTGTCACACTCAGTTAAAACCCAGTGGGTAACCTTCTTTTTGTAAGACTTTAAAGAACAATTAGTGTCAACATTCATTTCATTCCAAAGTTTAGTACCAGAAATAGAAAAAACACTTCCTTCCATACTCAGAATTAATGTTGACCTTGTGTAGCCTGTTTGCATGACACGTAGCATGTGAGTGCAGTTTAGAATTTGGTAGAAACATTTCTTCGAATACAGTAGGTGCCCTTGAGTCATTTATCACTTTAATCATTGTACATAATACCGACTTAACAAATAATTAATTCGGACCGAGCCAACACAAATTGTCATTTATGTAGCTCTGATGATAGTCTGTCATATTTCTCTTTGCCAAGTACAAGTCTAGCTACAGATTTAAGGAATTTTTCGACCGATTTTGAATTAGTTGAATTAGTAAATGAAATAATACATCTTATTTTATATGTAATTGTGTTGCCGCGTAACGTTTTTTTTATTATGAATCTACATTTTCTGCACGGGTGGTTGGTGGGAACAACACACATTTTTATACAACATGAACTTAATATAACACTGCGGGAACATACTTAGATCTGCAAGCTTTCTATGGACTTAAATGCAGTGGCATCCGCTGAGTGGGTTTTCGTCGAAATTTGTGTGCACAAATGAAGTACACGCCTATCTCTGAAAATTTTATAAAAAAAAGTTCCCGAGTTCAGCTGAGAAAGTTGAAAAATCATGGGTTAAATCACATGCTGTTTCCGACGATTTTCATTTCACGTCAATGTTGAGAGGTGTCCATTAGACGCGTTACAGAAAATTCTCAATAAAAATAAAAATAATTTTTTTTCCGGTGGATTTTGATCGGACATACCAGAAAACTTTACGAAACAAAAAATCTTGACGGAAAAAATTATTCTGATTTTGTTCAGTATTTTCTGTAGTGCATTTATGGGCACTGGGAACTTCTCAACTTTGTCAGGAAATAAAACCCCGTAAACAGTACGTGATTTAACCTATGATTTTTCAATTTTCACAACCGTAGTAACTTTTTTTTGTTCGAAGATAGACGAAACAAAGTGCTTCATTGGCGCAGACGAATTTTGACCAAAACGCACTCAATAAGATGTCTGATAAAACAATCTGCGGTTTACCCATGCAAATATCTGCTCGACAACGAAATGACTCAGACAAAACTTCGGAATATCTGATCTGTGTCTAATTAGATTTAATTTGTACTATGAAGATAAGACAATGATTTTACTGATTAGTCCTCATGTCTTAAAGAGATTTGTTTGTCACTCAAAAGGCACTGCAATGGAGAAAAGATAATAAAATGGAATCAATCCTAAACGAAACTCTGCTGAACGTTGGTCCTGACAAGGACGCGGAATTCTGCAATATGAACGGGATCGCCTATGACGGAACCCCAGGTTGGTTCATCGGCTTAAGAAGTGGATTAGAAACAATAACTCCTCTAATTCATGTTCTTTTTAACAGTTTTCATTATTAAAGCTCTGAAATTTAACATTCGAGGGTGGGTCATGCGTGGGCTAAAACATAACGTTACACGTAAAATGAACCAGTGCCTTGAGCGTGTTGCGACCAAGATAGTGTATTTGAATCGAACATCAGGACGGGAGGTTAGCCAAGCGACGACGATCGTCGACTCTACGGGCTACAATTTGAAACAACATGCCTGCTTTGACTGTAAGGATAAAGTTAGATACCTGTTAATTGACTTTTACTGCAGATTCAAGGCCAAATGTCCGAGCATTTGTAAAAGAATGGATGCCAACAGATTCTGGAGCACTTAATTAAATTTCCTCTAATTCTCACAACTAACCGATCTCCCTGATTTAAATACTGATGTTCTCTATTCGAACAGGCTTTTCCATGTATCTGGATTTTTTAAGAGATGGGCAAAACTTCTACCCCGAGTACATAAAAGTACTTGTACTCATAAATGGTGAGTTAAATTAAAATTAATTTATGTTCATTAATTAAGCTTATATGTGTTGTCCCAGCTCCTCCTGCAATAAAGCCCCTTTTACAAATCGCTAAACCGATGATGGTGTCGTCGACATTGAACGCTATGCATATCTTTGGAAGTGACAAAAGAGAGTGGTCCTCATTTCTTCTCAAGCGTATACCTTCGAACCAGTTGTCTTCACAGTTTGGGGGAACAGCACCTTGGTGATTTAATTCATAGAAGTCTGATTCCAAGTCAAAAATGGAAATTCGATAATTTGCGACTTTTCAAAACTTACTATCCCGTTACAGAACCGAGTAAATTTGAATAATTGATGCAACCTGTTTTGTGAAAGGTTTCAAAAAACAAAATAGTGTCCCATACATGATAAAATTGTAAGTCAGTTTGTGGTCTGTGTGTGAGCATAGCTTCATAGATAGTATACATTATTAACTATTGACATTAAAGTGATTTTTATGTTTGCTACTGCCTTCGGAGTACGCCTATTTTGTGACATACTATTCCAACTAAAATTTAAATAAAAACGAAAATGCATTAAATAATTCCAAACTTCAGGTGGTAAACTAAGGTTTTCAACACGGGGTTCAAGTGGAAAAGACATAATCAAAGCTTCGACGGTTTTTACCCGAAAAATGTGAGCTTATATGGAAGCCAATGCATATGTGGCGGTCCGTGTGTACACAGACCAGACCGTACGGTACAAGCCGGTGTGTATACATGCCTAAATATTACTTTCGTATTAATGTAATTTCTTATTTATCTTTTATATTTCATTTCAAATTATTGTTTTGTCAGCTTGATATGTTTAATCCAAATGTAGAGTACTAAATTATATTCAGTTTGCATTGTGGTTCTCTGTTCCGGATATCATGTCGCCGAAATGTCAGCCCATTTAGGCCAGCCAGTTTGCGAATGGTCTGACCTCACTTGGGCTGACCTATAGTATCCGATAGGACTAAACTTTTCAAGCATGAAGGCTAGCACTTCTGTATACAGACATGCCTGTAGACGTACAGAACGGCCCATATGCATATGAACTATGACATTGTCTAAGCTACTTGGACAATTCTGGTGTTTCCCATTATAATATTCATCTTATTTTGGCAATTCATGTTCAGGAAATCTTGAGAATTTCGAGACGACATTCATACTGAAGCGGTTATTTACTTTGGAAGATGTAGTCAGATTTCACATGCTCATTTGCTGTAGGTACTCATTACATCAGGTGCTTGACGAGATTTGAGTTGTAAGACTGGAGAAGTATTAAAGTCATTGTTAAACAACATTCTTAGAGTTTGGACTGTCCAATGTACAAGTAGAAGTGAAATCGGTAAAATCGTGGACGTTGTGCACGCATTTCTTGCTAGACATTATTATTTTTATTAATTGACGAGAGGAATAAATTATGCAATACTATTAATGTTGCTTAGTACATTAACTGTGGCGCTGGGTCGAGTGGTTAAAAAAGGAAATTAACGAGAATGACTAAATCTGAATTGGACCGTGGGAATTCCAACTACTAGCCCAAAATTTCTCCACGTTGTATCCGCTTGAACCTTGACGATGGTTTGTCACATGCTTTCAGATAATAGTACTTGCTAAATGCTTTGCTAAGGATTCAAGGTTGTGGACATTGGTGACTACTCAGAATCAGTCACGTTTATTTTTGCATGATAATTGTGTAAATTCTAAATGGGTTTTAATAATAGGCCGGCCCCTTCAAATATGTCGGCGTGAGGCATTTGCTTAAAGAAAATTATGTCTTGTTCCATTGTAGTCGATTTTGTTGTGTCTATACTGTAATTCATTTTTTGTTGGTATTTTAGCATTTGTTAGTATTATTAGTAAAATTATATTTGAATTCAGGAAGATTTATATATATTATAAGTATTGTCATTAAATATATTACACTAAACTAAACCATTCGCTTCCACCTGAGTATAATTTCAACAACATCGTTGTTTCAGATATTGCAGTAAGGCCTTTGCAGTGAAAATCTGTTCGTATTAAGAAAAGACAGTTCTAAACTCCCTTACCATGCTTAGGGCAAAACTAGAAATGTATGACCCGGACAATGTGAAAATGATTTTGTAGTACTCAATAACATATGTATTAGAGGGTCGTCAGTGAAAACGACACACTTCGCAAAAGTACGTATGATACAAACCACCGAACTTATTATTAAATAATATTTGAGTATCACTGCAAAGCGACTGAACAAACGCAATTTATCAAATAATTATATCAAGCCCACTGTAAATGGAAGCAATAATGACGAGAAATGGCAGATCACATTCACGACCAGAACCTTAACAAGACGATTTTATGGCACACCCTGCGTAAACCGAATCTGTGATTGAATGGGCACTCAATTACCGATTACAATCAGAGTTAGCCCCCGCCATGTGCACTCTTTTCATTCGAATTTCATTACAGACCATGACTATTGCATTCCAATGTTAATGTGAATTATTCTTGGCCACACAACTGCTGGCAATGCCGAGACTGCACCTTTGTTTGTCTATCCATTTTCTTTTTCTTTTTATACATTGCAACCAGTACAAAGTACAATGCCTCTGTCTTCGAATCAACATCTTATTCAATACAATTTAAAATTGAATAAGTACACGTGCACCCGTCGGTCCTTCAAATGAGTTTTATATTTAAATCGCACCAGGTAGAGACAGTCCAAGAAATTGTCCGTCTTAGCCTTGGTAAAGATTTAGCATCAAAAGAAAATAATTCATTCATGTCATGTCATGCCCCATCATTTTCACACAAAGTGATTACCAAAATGATGTTAGTTCCTGACTTTAAACATATCTTTCTCTCATTGAATTCTTTAAAAGGACTGGACACCTAAAAAATGAATGCGAAATCTGTACGCACAAAGGCGTAAATCGTGCATGTGTTCCGGGCTGAATGTCAAATCTGACAAAAGCTAACTCGTATTAGCGGGGATACCGTCATTTTGGCTCGATATCGGGCCAATAATCCGAGCCAATAGTTTGTTTCATGATTTCTTATTTAGTGTGCCGGTAAACGTTTGGAATTCTCGTTGATAAATGTGCAACAGGATTTGAGGGTACAAAAACACCCTTACATTTAATTTGTGAGATCAGGCACCACTAAATATGAACGATATGATGACTTTTTGACACTTTAGTCCAAATCGCACAAAAATTAAAATTTCTCTTCAACTAATTTATTAATTATCACATGTACGGCTATTAAGATAGAAGAAACTTCTGTGCTGGCGCGTCATGTATCAAAACATGAAGGAATTTGACCTCTTTAAAGATTTGGCTGGCCTTTAGCCAGCGACATACGCAACAGACGTAATTCTGCAAACATTGTAAGACAGAATCTGTAATAACAAACAACAACGTAGCATGGGGAGAGTGGTAAGATATAATTTAATACCGAATCCATGCGTGATGAGGTAAGGATGTGGAATGACGGACAAGTTCAGAAAACTAATTTAATCAAAGACACAAGTAATTTTAAAGTCAGTGTATGAGGTTAGTTGCAGTGGAGTCAGTCTGGTTCACACTACTACAAGTTCTTCTACCTGTTATTTATTTTCCGTCACTGCACCTCCTTCATAATATCATTTACTCCACAATGTGGTTATTCATTCAGTTCCTACTCACTCCAATATTTTACACAGCCATGAGTGTAATTTTTAACTCTAACTACATGGTTGATAATTTTAAAAAGGACGGTCCAACCAGTTCGGACTACTACCAGAAGTATTCCAGTGAAGAGAGACATGCACTTGAAAATGTAAAAAAAAAGTCGACTGTGACATATTCTATGACTGATTCGTTTTTTTAAACAAAATTTTCATTTTTAAAATAGTTTCGACCATTGGTGATGGAAATATTGGATAAAGACTATGAGAATACTGACCCTTTTTTAATTCGATGGCTGAGAGGTACATAAATTTACACATCAATTCGTTCATTCGTTCGATTTTATTATATTGGGATTTGTTATAAAAAAAATCTTTTCAGTATAGCCAGTGATTTGGATTTGCTTGCTGCCAACAAGATGTTACGGGAAGTAAGTGGTACAAATAATAATTATTATCGCAAAAATATTTAATTTCCTAGTGTTTTTACTTCATAAATATTTTAGGCTAAACTCTGGAGAAAACAAAATCGTATGGACACGATTCTGAATGAAACAACAATCGTTGACATGTTCAAGGGCCCACCATGCATCCTGGAAGGCATTGACAGAAAGGGAAATCCACGTGAGTGAAATTTTATTATTCACATTTTTAAGTTTATACCTTAAGTTCAATGCAAATTCAATTGTGCAAATAAGACTTAAGTGTGTCTTGGATGTAAGACAATCTATACGTATGACAAGTGTCCGTATGTACAAAAAAAAACATATATTAATTTAATTGATTTATATTCCAGTTGCAATAGTTTCACTCATTGGCCATGATATTCGAAAACTCGTTGTGGCCGGGTATCGTGAAAAAATGGTTCGGTACATGAATCAATTTCTGGAAAAAACAGAATCAAAAATTCGAGAGCTGGCCAAAAGTACAGGAAAAGACATCAATCAAGCTGTCACTCTAGTTGATGCATATGGGTTCAGTGTCAAGCAACACACCTGCTATGAGTGTAAGCTCAATTTTTGAAAATCATTATTAGGAGTAAGGTATACCCAATCAGCCTAGTTTTAAACTGAGCGTGTAAACGAATATTTCATTTAAACGTTCTAACAAATATATTTCTGCCAATTATCCGATCGTGGTATATTTTGGTACATTCATCAAACAAATCTGCTTACTTTACATAAAAGGAAAAGCAAAAAAATGGTCCAGTAAAAATAATAGGTCGAATATTGACAACAGTTAACTGAAATTCTTGACCTGAATAAAGGAACTTAACTAACTAACCATTTATGGATAAATTGATCCGGTTGGGCATTTTTCACATTATGAAGAATTTTCTATATCGATGAGAGTGTAAGATTAAAATTGCTCAAAGGCTAGCATTTTAAATTTTGTTCCAAGGTTTGGTAACAATTGAATAAAAGTGATGCCAATATTTTTGAATCCTCAATTTGTTCTATTTAATTTTATTATTTGACATTTCCACAGGTCTAAAGATGTATGTGGAGTTCCTGAGGAATTTTGAAAAGTTTTACCCAGAGTTGAACAGATATGTAGTTATAATTAACGGTGAGTACAAAATCATGGATTTTATTCGTTAGTTGACAATATTACATTGCACTTTGGAACTTGATAATGAATAGACTAATTGTTATTCACTATTCACTCTGAAATGTAGCTCCTTCAATTGCGAAGCCTTTCATTGAAACCTTGAGACCTGTATTTTCCAAAAATTCTCAGAGGGCTGTCAAAGTATTTGGAGTCGACAGAAAAGAGTGGTCAGAGTTTTTACTAAACATTATTGCTCCGGATCAACTCCCAAGTCAATTTGGAGGCAAAAAATTACTCAAATTGCACTGACGTACATATTTTGATTTATTTATTACTGATTACAACTGCATTTATTTGTTCGGTCTAACAATCTTAATCAAACCTGTTTCTTTGGATAAACAAAAGGGATACCACGTCACAAAATTACCTGGTACTGACGAAGGAATAATTAAACAAATCTAACCATAATTTATTGTTTTGTATAGAATATTAAACGAGTTGATGTTGAAAATGTATATCTTTTTTTAAATGACAGTATTAATAGAAGGAACGCATTGCAATTATGAGTTCTACCCTAGTAGTGCAACCCTATTACTGAATATTATTAATTTTAACATTAGAAATTGTTAGTAAAAAATGTGTTATTTTGTTATTGATGTAACTCGAGCAGTGGGTTCAATAAAATTCATAATGGATATGAATAATTTTACAAATCAAGTAATCTTCAAAATCATGCTCTTTTAGCGTATCTGCTTAGAAATGCATTCACACAAGCGTCAGTATTCATTGCCTTTGTCTCACATTCCTGACCCAGTCTAGTTTTTACATAAGCGACATAGCATTACTTAAACGAAGCGCCTTAATATCTTTATTTCTACGAAAGTGGATTATTCATGAAATCGGATCCTTCAATAAACTTTTTGCTGTGTTATAATTCCCTGTCAGTTAGGACCACCTGCTCTCCAAGGCCAGATTTTTTTGATTCTGCCCGTACCATTAGTATAATATAACGGACTCTCCTGAATGTCACGAGAAATAAGTTCAATTTCTAAAAGGTTAAAATTGCACCGTACCCTTATTCTCAATATAACGAATTTATTCATTTTCTCCGTGGTGGTTCTTTATATAGAAGATTTACTGGCCATACAAAATATTTACAAATTCAAAGGACTAATCGAGTGCAGTGGGTTTTCAAACAAATCAAACTTTTCGAAAATTTATACCACGCTTCAAGCAGATTACACAAGTGATGCTCATACCGTTAAAAATTATAAAACCAGAAACTCACCTCGACTGTCCGAAAATGAAATCCATTCATATCCAATGTAGAGACGGAGTTGATGCCAAACTTTGTGGTGGTGAATTCTCCTCCAGAACCAGAATTGCTGTGCGATGTTTCAGCCATAAAAGCGGGACCTAATTCCCTGTAGCCTAAATAGAACCCCAAAATATTTCCGTGCCAGTACTTCTTCTCTGGTGCGCTCCAATGTGCTCTTAATTTGGTTGAAGAAATTGCCTCAATTCGGATATCTTCTGGAGGACCCTCCGGCGCTTCTTCGGACGTCGTGACCTGAACCATTTCACTGGGTGGACTGAATCCCATTCCATTTTGAGCAAGAATTCGGAAAGAGTAGGCTGTTGATGGGGTCAAGCGTTCTACTTTGGCTGATGTTTGTCCTCCAGGGACAATCAGTTCTTGGATTTCCATTTCTGTCCAAGACGCTGAAAGTTTCAACAAAATTTTTGACTTCTACCAGATTTTCTTTGGAATGTAATGCGCGGTCGTGGACATTTTATGCCAATCGCTGGATAATTTGCTTTTAAATGACACCTCATCGATACTTCAGTTAATTCTAGTATGTAAACCTTGCCGGGTTTCCGATAAACTGAATCGGCTCATTTGTTTTAGCATTTGTTCTAATCTCATTATAACAGTTGACTTGATTCCAAGAATTTGTAAATAGAAGCATCAAAATTGCGGTGAAAATTGTCAGAAGGAAGCACTGGAATTCGAAGGAATAAGTCATGATTCACCAAAATTATATAGTTGTGTTGGTCTTTACCTGGTTAGAACATTACAGCATTGTTTCAAAATAGTTTACACAATTTAGATATTCAAAAAGATGGCCACACTGAAAAATGATGTTTTCCGGAATTTAATCTTTTCTGATACCAAAATGTCCCATCATTCTCACGGTTTTCAAAAATAAGTGTAGACAGTTTATTACGAAATCCATAAGGTCGACCATGGCAATCTCACAGCCATTTTTTTTAGTGAAATCAGCGCGGGAGAAGCAGCGATATGATATAATTTTTTTAATTTGAAATCCCTACAATTGCATCGACCAATGCCGGATTGACCACATAATTATTCAGCGTGTCCTAATTAAACTTCTCCGCTGAAGATATATAGAAATGCCTTCTTGAATACCCCTGATAATTTTATCAATTACCAGATAAAATTATGCCCTCGAAAATTGTAACATTGTTATACCATAAAAGCGGCAACCTGCTAAGGTCATTTTTGGAGTACATAATATTTTCGGATTATGGCTTACCTGAGGGAAACTTGTATTGAACAATGTAATTGACTAAAGGGCTGTTTCCATTGAAGGCCTCGGACCACGACAATCGGACAGACCGACTCAACTGTTCCACAGTTCGAAGATTTCCAGGCTGCCCAGGTGGCTCTGTTTTTTTTAGATTAAGAATAATATGAGAAAGTTAAGCTCGCGGGGATTTCATTTTTTGAAATCGGTATTAACCTTGAACTTTTAGAACAACCGAGGTCTGGTCGCTTCCAAACATATTCCCAGCACGACAAAAATATATGCCACCTAAGTCTTGAGTCACATCGTTCACGAGTAACTCGGACATCACACCATCCTCCAAATTTTGGTGACGAATAGTATATCTGTTCATCAAGCAAAAATGAAAATCTTTAAGACCAGTTTTCGGGACTATACTCACTCTCACTGGACAGAATCAAATGGGCATTATATTACTCAAACATTAACGATCGTGACAAAAGTAGTGGTGGGTTGAATTTTACATTTTAAGATTATTGTGAATTACAATGATCTTTAAAATTGAACAGTAATCCCCCTTTGAAAATTAATGCTATTTTGACACGTTGAAGTTCAATTCACAAGACCTGCTCTTCGTTAAGGAAAGTATAATAACGCATGCTCTTCATATTTTCAAAAAATTACGGTCAGTCTTTATTTCAACTCAAATACGCTCTTGCATGATTCTATTTGCAGTATTCAGAAGTATCTCGCATTCCTCAAGTTACAACTGAACGAAGTACACGTTACACAATCAAAGTCCTCGTTGGATTCATTTACACTTATATTATTCAGTACTTAGTCAGGTTTAGAGTTTTCTGATTCTACTGGATCCCCGGATGTTTTTGGTTGAACTGGGTTTCCAGAATTGCTGTGTTTTATTGAATTTCCTGAATTGCCTTGTTTTATCGGATTCCCAGAATTTCCTCGTTTTATTAGATCTCCTGAATTCTCTGCTTTTACTGGAACTTCTAAATGTTCCGATTTTTCTGGAACTTCTTCATTTTCCTGATCTGTTGGGATTTCTGCATTTTCCAGTTCCATTGGCATTTCTAAATCTTCCTCTTCTTCTGGCATTTCCTCTTCTTCTGGCGCTTCTAAATCTCCCTCCTCTTCTTGCATTTCTGAATCGTCCAGTCCCATTGGCATATCTAAATTTTCTGGAGGAGGTGGTCCTTGTAAATCAGTATTTTCTTGTAACTGATCACCTCCACTTGCCGCCTCTTCCTCTTTTTCGACAGGTGCCGCGGTCGTGCCACGAACGGCATCTTCTGAGATATAAGTTCCAGCGGCCATTTCCTTCCACAAAGAGAAAGCGCCATCTCCATAATCCTGAAACTCATCTTTTCCATCCAAGGACAAAAGGAGCCCTTCGCCTTCATTTTTAAAAATCACTAATGATGGATGACGAATAATGTTGCATTGGTTTTTGGCTGTTCGTCGAGCGGCTTGAGCACTCCACGGAATGACAAGCCAATTTCCATGAAATTGTTTCACAAAATCGTGACAATCCTTTTCATTTGCGTCCATTGAACAAAAAATTATATGGAAATGACCTCCATGCTTTCGGAGTTTCTGAGTCAATTAAAAAACAAAAATCTTGACTAGACAATTTTCTTTTTACATATCAAATGACATTGGTTCCTCACCGTATGAAATTTTGCCAAATGTTTTGCCAGGATTCTGTCTGGTCTACTCATATACATGCCAAAGAAAATTGCAATAATATCAGCTTTCTTTAGTTCGTCTTGAGCCCTCATATTTTCATTGTACTTATTATCAAAGAAAACTGCATCTTTGCCGTACCACCAAGCTTTGAGAGACATATTTCGTTGTCAGTTGATCAATTCGATTCTCTTGAATAACTTTTAGTATTTTTCAACTTTTTAAATAAATTCCTTTCAATTACTGAAAGTGTATTTCACTCGCCCTAGCAAAACCTGGAAATGATTTGTTTGTTTGCTAATGACCAAACATCAGCGGCCGTCATGGTGACATTTCCACGTGCGTACGTGTACCTACGACAGTAGACAAATGATTCGAGTCGTGCCGGTAACCAGTCGACGCCCAATCGATTATTCAATGAAGAGACAATTTTCCACAATAGAAAGTCATTCAGGAAGGACCATTTCCAGGCCTTTCAGAGATCGGTTGGTTAAGAAGGAATTAGTGAGCAGTCAATAACCAAGCGAAAGTAATTCTAAAAAGGACGAAATTGACAAGGGAACCACTTTTCGTGTACACACCACGTTCACACTTTTTGAGGATATTTTAGTAGAACATCCCCGAAGGGCATAGTTGAATGTTTCCCAGCAGAATTTTATCTGATGCAGGTTTGGGATTTACATAAAAAGTGTTTCCCTCGTGAGACGAAGAAGGACACAAACCTGTGATTGAACTGCGAAGTAATTTTGGAGTGTTTATTGGACCATTGGATTTCAATAGGAAGATCCCCTCGTGCCCTGCATTGAAGAATGGCTTTTTCCGACACTCTTACCGAAATTTCTTGATCTCGATCTGAGAATTGTGCTGGAGCTACAGTGCACGGTAGTTTCAGTAGAGAAAAAAAGAAAAAGAAAAAGGGAAAAGAGTTAGTTTAGTTTGAAAGCCAAGAGGGTATAGCGTGGTAAAGACCTGTCTTAGTCTCCTTAAATGACTCTAAGACAAACGGTCCAATTTTTCTGAGAGGTTATATCACTATACCACTACCCGGGTTTTACACTCAAGTTTGATTGCTTGGAAAATTGTGCCAGACTATGAGTCTTTGCCCCCTGACCTCTTGATACATTTGTCTGAGGGGATAATTAAACCGCCGCTGTGGCTTCTGCGGTTCTTGCTCTACTGAACCCATTAGGGTTAAAGGAAAGAAAATATACTACTGTACAGGCTAACCCCGAGTAAAAGTTTTTGACGAGTACATAAATTCCTACACGAACTGGGGTCTCGTCTCGGTCTCAAGAGTATGACTGTCAACTCGAATTACGAAAAGTGCTATATACTAATTTCTTAAAGTTGTCAGTCCGTTTTAAAAAGCTAGGCCGCTCTGTTAGAATCATCTCACGTCTAATTGTTATTGCAAGTTAATCAAATTAATTCAAACAAGTTGAAGAATTAAATTAATAGAGATGTTAAAAAATAATTCTCACGATAACTAGAAAATTTATTAAATATGGCTTCCATGAAAATAATTTCAGATTCGTTTTGATAATCCGTACTTCCGGAGTGGAAAGGATATCAATTTCAAAAAATTATTGATTCTCGTTACTTCAAAATTTGTCTCATAATCTCCTATTATTTTTAGTTCACAATCAGGAAACTTTCTCCTACTCTTTCGTGATATTTTTGGTAAGCGGAAAGCAACTGATATTTTCTGGATACTATCCTGTAGATATAGTTTGGCATAAAGCCTTCATTGGCTTACATTATTGTTTTGACGATATTTACCGTAATCGGAAGAAATACCTTTAGATTTCTTACCATTGACTTTAAGAAAAATGACTTTGCTGAGTCCGGAACCAACACCATTTCTAGCTTCACAGAGGTACTGCCCCTCGTCCGTCTTTCGCACATCATCAAATCGAATGGTTCCATTTGGAAAAATCCCTGTTGAGACACTTCCTAAGTCTTTATACTCTCCTGGTTGAGTTCCTAAGACATTCATTACCACCTTTTAGACATAGACTTCTCCCCAACCATCATCATGATCACTATTGATGATTCATTTAAAAAGTTGGGTCTGATCGATTTTCCACGGTACTGACATTCTCATTTTAAAAACACTTTATTATAAGAATTGATCAAGTGACTTGGTGGTTGAAGCCAAAATGGGTTTATACAGTTTAGCGTCTTCTTTCTGAAGTCCTTGGTCCTCAAATGGAATTATAATGAAGGAGAAAGCCAAGTGAGCTTTTCCCAGAATTTTCTCCTTCACAAAATGTAGTAACATTACGTGTAGATAATCGCTTTGAGAGCAATGCAGTCATTTTGGTCACATTTTTATTACCCGTGGCTCGTTTCCAGAGAATTGATGGCATCGGATATCCCTCGGCTTGACAATGAAGCAATTGAGAGTGACCCGAAGACACGTTAATGTCGCGAGGCTCCACTGTCCATTTTGGTGGGACTGTCAGCGGCAAAAAAAAGAAGAGAAAAAAAGTTTCACTTTTAGTTGTAGTCTTCCTTCTCTATAAAATACACACGGGAGATATTTTTTGTCATTGCATTGCACGTGGTGGCAACGGTACGGCCTTAACAATGAAATGAGTCCGGAAACTGGAAACCCGGGTTTCAGCTTTTCCAAACGCCTAGAACTTCCGAGTCTCTTTTTTTGTCCCCGCCCGTCCTCTCAACTTCCTTCAAAATGTGTCTGTGTATGTATTTTATGTGATATTAAGCTTTCCCCGGCCCAAAGAAAAGATTTCTCAGAGTCCTTGCTTTGACATTAATAGCTACGCAATATTCTCGTAAAAATGCAAGGTCTATACTGAAAATTTACAAGGAGGGTGTACCGAAAATAATAGTCGGAAAGAAGACCCAATAAGAGTTGAATTGGATTGAAGAAAATTCAGATAAAGTTGAACAGTTTACTCACATTTTTAGTTGATAGTAATAATTATTGCCGCACTCGATTAAGGAGGTCAAGCTAAAATTGAACATTTTTTCAGACATGGAACACTGATCATTTTTTAATTCGGTAAAGTCACAAATAGTAAATTGCGACTTCAGTGAAACAGAAGGTAATTACTCTCGCATGTAGGTTGGTGTCCAGTCCTCAAATTTTCGAATCAGCATTTCATCCTCCCCATTCCCCTTTAATTACGAATCGTTTTGGTTTGGGCATTTGAAAGCCACAATAATTCTTACTGTACTATTGGTATTGGTTGTCTCATGAGTGTGCATTTATGATAGATAATATATGTATAAATTCCTTAAGTACCATTGACAGTAAGTTGAGCCGAATGATGTTCATGGCCAGCTGAATTTTCTGCGACACAAGTGTACAACCCGCTGTGGGCAGATTGTAAACTCTCAATGACCAGGGTCGATGAGTATTCATCTGGGAAGGTAATCCGGAGACCCTGTAAAAATGTGTATATATTTTAAATTATACGGGAAAGTATAACCTAGTTTCAATTTCTATAATTCGCATTTCGATTTCTCTAAGATCTACCAAAAGTCGGTGTTATGTAGTAAGAGTCATAGTTTTTAACACCAAAAGAATTCTAATTTCATTATTCCCTGCCAGGACCCAGATAATTTGATGTTTTAGACACATGATAACATTTTCAGCGCGTTCTTGATTGATCTTAATTTACAAGGCCAATTCAGTTCAATTGAATTCATTAAGTCCTAACATCAGCGATACACAAATAGTTTCCAAAGTACAAAATTATTATTTTGTTGGGAGAAGACTTCAGTCCGTGTTGAAGTAGAAGAAGTAACTCAAAGTGACTCGTTATGAATTCAGAATGCCGGAATCGCATAATATATTGGTCTTGTTGGATAGTCATGAACCAACAAACATCTAAATGATTGTATTTTTTTTGATTACAATATTTGGCATTATACGTGAATTATTCGCCTATCATTATGATGTTCTCTGCGATTTTAGTGTAATAAGTTATTGTTATGATTCTGGTTATTAAACATGGTCCTCTTGTTTACAACAGTTTATTCTGAAAAGACTGACCAAATAAAAAAAGCCTTTGTCTATCTATCTGTATTCATAATACTGAAATACCAACAGTTTGATCATCCTAATAATTATGACTCCTTTCTAGAATTTATTTTTCCAATATAGTTGGAACCTGGATTAGTAATAATTATAATTAGTTCTACGTGAGCATCCAACGAAAGATACAAAAGTAGCAACCGGGGTCGTAGTATAGTATCCGACAGAGACACCCTAAAGAATTAAATTCCCAACCTGGTTTGTGAGTTACAAGTGGGCGGATCTTCCTATACCCCCTAACGTGAGATAAATAGAACTAATCCTAAGCTCACAATTCTTGTGTTCTTGAAATCTGGAATCCTAAATTACTTATAAATACTTCCAAGAGAATATTTAGCATGCTTGCAATGCTGCAAAGAAACCTATCCTGTGTCCACCTGAGCTAGCCGACCACATGACAGTGACGACAGGTATTGTACCTCTCCGACTACATTTCCAGGCATGGGCGCCTACTCATTACACAGAAGCACATTTTGATTCCCAAAACCCCTAATCGGTCGGTGGCCTGAACCAGGTTCACTGAAGAAGTCGTTTAGTCATTTGTCGCTTGCAGTGACGCTACATCTATTAGTTTGCTGAAACGACTATTCAGTAATGGCCCACCCGACGAGAGATTTATTTTATTTTGCCACCCGACAATTATTAGAAAAACCAAAATGAATGGAGAAATGTTTGAAATTCCATTGTCACGGCGTTACTTACTTGGTGACTATGAGGTGAGATGGATTTTCCATGGAATTGCCATGTAAATTCAAAAGGTCTGTCACCCTCCATGACTATACATGAGACAGCTGCACGCATTCCTTCTCGGAGTAACTGACTCATGAATTGAAATGGCATGATTTTCGGTGCAACTGCAATGGAGAATCACCCGGGTCGTCGACATGATTCCAAAGTAGAATTCCACCAAAGTGCAGATGACATGAACATGGACAGAGAAGAGAAACCAAGACCCAACACACACGTGAAATTAATTGCACTCATTTATTTATTTCTCATATAACTACTCTCACAGTCGGTACGTAATTACGTATGGATTCATTCATAGTCAGTCTCATCTGCTTTCTCCGGGTAGTTTACCCAGAAGGAGAAAGTACAAGAGAAATTTATTCATGGAAACAACTTTCCTTCCCGCGAAAATGCGAACTTCTCCCGCATCCCACATGCAGTGTGGTCCAACCCACAAGAACTTCGCTCCAAATGTTCCAGACAATTTAAAATGTCAGGCAATAATATTTACTAGGCTGTGCCACTTAGTGGCCCACTATTTCAAGTAGCTCCACTTAATAGAGCCAATTTATAACGCCTTGTAGTACTTGTAGTCGTATGTAGGATGTGTATTTTCAAACCATTATTTCACTCAAAATTTATCTTCGTTTGGGATTGGAAAGAGGAAAATGCAGTTTTTATAGATACACGTTTTTCTCAGAGCTCCCGAAATTAATCTTTTATGGGTGTTTATTCTCCACTGGCTGTTCAATTGAATTTTTTATGGTACTCTTTTACTTTCAAGACACTTATATGTTTGTTAAACCGACAGACATTCAAAATTTCAAGCTATCACTTGTCAGGTCAGGTCTGTTGCGAACCTTTAAACCTGACGCACATATTTCAATCTTAATTTTTACAGAAAGGCGAAGGTTAAAAAAAATAATTTAAGAACGGAATAAAGAATTTGAGAATATCCCTTCAGTGTGATGAGGACATAACCTCCGTAGCTAATCGATTTGGCAAAATTTTGGTTGCAGAAGTCTTTATTTTCGTGGTTTACATTTTCTGATTCGACACCTGACGTCGTCAGTTTCGAATTTTGATACATTCATTTTGAAGTACACTACCTAATAACGTTACAACTCCGATTGTGGCATCATCTACCTTAAGTTTGACTAAATATTATTAAAGTGTTAACTAACTGATTGACGCTGACTTGAATTATTTGTGAAAAATATAATTCGAATCAGTGTGAGGAATCAATTTCTCTTTTTTGGTGGAATGCAAAACTCTTCACACTTTTCAAATCCCCATCGAATGAAATTGTAAAATTTCATTTTCATATTTCAATCCTTGGCTCGATTCCAGAAACGTTAAAAGTAAACTCATTTTGTCCGTAAACTTTCCTATTTTGTCAAAATTCACAATTTAGAAAATCCTGAGCCGTGCCATGGTCTACTACTCATCCTTTTTGTGGAACACTCGTTCGCCTTTCTCCTTTTCCTAGGATTACGGATTACTGTTTACTCGGTAGAGGTACGGTAGTTCGAAATCTATTCACATTTGATGTTCTCAAGACTGACAAGGAAATCCTTCCAGATGTGAAAATCAGGTCAGATATCACGTCCAGATTTTGGCATTTTAAATAAGTATTGTCGGTGAATAGAATTATGTTCTGACTTCTCATTTAGAGAACTAGTGGAGAATATAAATGAAGTGGTTCAGTCGAAATGTCTCAAGAATTTCTCCCATTCTGATAAGGAAACTTCTTGACCTCTCGGGCTGGTATCTGATTTTTACAGGGAAAATAGCTTCCTTGTAAGGCATACACATTTTGCCGTGGAAGTGAAAACTCGGATTGGAAAGGCGCGGAAAGTGTTGGGAGCTTACATATGAGCAAAGGAGAGATAGGGAGGAATAAATCTCTTAAAGGAAAAGTGGAATTTAAGTATATTCTTTTTTGGGAGCTTTCCTTCTTATCCATCCCATTGCATTATGCAAGACATGATGAGAGGACATAGTCCTAACACAGCTAGCTAGAAAATACTTTCAAGAAGAAAATAAAGAGTAAAAACCCACCCACGACTTGAACATGGAGATCTCTTGTAGAGCTTAAACCTTGTCGATTTTTTGCTTGACAGGTAAAAATCCCTTCATCACCACTTTGGACTTGTTCCACAATTAGTGTTCCATTTGAGTACACTTTTTGTCGACGGTTCACCGGGAGTGTCGCTCCTCCTAAAATCCAATAAATTATTATTAGCTGATTTCACAAGCCATTTAGCATTTTAGCTTTTTCCTAACAACGAGTTAAAGAACATATGATCAATATTATTCTTACATAGCAGATCACCTAATCTGCATAATACATCGCACTGGTCTTGGTGGCAAGACCTTTTCTTTTCCATTTAACTTATGACAGA